>JAECUM010002123.1:0-20899 GCA_016617855.1 Megalonaias nervosa
TTATTCTTGATTCTGACAATTTCATAGGTTTTAGATCCCCGACATCAGGTTTATTATTCAGCGGAAATATTCCATATACAACTGCAGTTGCTGGATAACTCTGTATATAATATATCTTGCCAATACCAGTCAGTATTCCGGGTTTAGATTTATTATTTAAGAGAACAATATTATTTCCTGATTGTATGTGTACTGGATCGCGCTTGTCACGAATAATCCAAATATCTTCTTTGTATTTACAATAAATTTTATTAAAATAAAATATTTTTGATCATCAAGGTGATTAATAATTACCTTTCCTCGTTTGTCATTCATCATATTAGTAACATTTCCGACTCTGAATGTTGACCATACATGAGCAGCACCATCGTCACGAAATTCATTTTTGCTTCACGAATACGTTCGATTATATCCTCATCTGTTAATGCCAGATCTTGATCAAAGTACTAAATTTATATTCTGATAGTCTGTCAAGATCAAATCTGGATATCTGAGGTTCAATTGCCGATAATTCCTCCATATAATTAAGACAAGTATTTAAATTAAAATTTTAGTATATATATATAATGATTGAAACAAAGAACAAATGTGTTTGGCTCAGAATTGGATATATTTCTCTTTGTAATAAACCGTGCGTGAACAAATACTGCGGATATCATGCACAAAGTTTCAAAAATGGAAGTACAGGACCAATACCGTGTATTCAGTGTGGTGTTGGAGTCAGAGGAAAAACTCAATTGTGTCTAAAATGTGGCGGAAAAAAATACAGGGAATTAAAACGATATTATGACAAAAAAATAACACTGACTCTCCTATAAAGACAGAAGAAGATTATCTAGTTAGATTTCAAAATAATGATTTAGACAAATAATATTATTATATAAAATGACTCAGACAAATCAGACTTATGATGAAATGATCGACAACGATATTATAAGAGAATTAAGAAAAAAAGCATTTCGTAATAAACACGAATTTATGGCTCATCCCATAATAAAAAAATTATGAAGCATCACGAGATGGTGTAATCAGACACTGCAGATTGAAAAAACCAGTCGGTAGTCTTAATAATCATGGTTATTTTGTATTTAATACTAATGGAAATAAACATTATTACTCGCATAAATTCATATTTGAATGTTATTTTGGGGTCATCAAAGATGGACTTGTAGTTGATCACATTGACGGAAATCCCAAAAATAATCGGTTATCTAACCTGCAAGCTATTACACAGAGTCAGAATGCTGCACGTGGAAATACTGGAAAATGTAAAAAGTTTGCAAGAAGATCTATTAAATCCATAAATATACAGACAGGACAGGAAATAACTTTTCCATCAATTAATGAGGCTGCAAAATATTTTAATATTGTACCGAGTTCGGTACAAAATGTTGCAAATAAAACATACAAATCAGCATATTCAATAAAATACGATCAGCGGATAATATTTGAATATATCTAATTCTGTGCTCTTAATAAATAAATTGTATATAGTTCGACTCTATATTTTACCATGAGTACCTTCACCGTCGCTGCTCTCAGTGTCACTCTCACTTTTGACAGAATCAAATAACATAATTTTTCTTAATTGCATTATACGATTATCCACGATCTTCTTTTTCTCGTATTCACGAGATAGTTCGGATCTAATATTTTCGATCGAACGTGCAAGAGGTGCAAATAGTTTTACCTGTTTGTCATTTACCATTGCCAAGGATTCTAACATAGACTGATAAATTGATTTTACAAATTTATAATTGGATGGTAGTGTGTATTTATTGTCAGTTTTTCTTTGTTTTAATATTTCATAATCGCATAATATTTTTTCAGGATCGAGATTATCAGATAGATTTATTCTGTTATGTTTTAATTTTTTAATAGCAGAAATAATATCATTTATATTTTCTTGGTTCATTATATAATAATTATTTCTTTAAAATAAATAATATCAGTCTCTGAATAATTATTTTAAAAAATGTAGTCCCCATAAACCCATCAGATTAATAAAAATCAGTAAAAAAAATATATTATTTCAGAATCAGATTATTTTTTCCCTTATTATATTAGGAAATATTTAATCAGACGTTCTACGAGCGTATATATAAATTAATATTAAGAGATTCTTGTCTTAGATCCAAAATATTTCCTGCCTGGTCAGTGCGTTTGAAATTTATTCTTGTCAGAAATGGATTATGAACTCGTAAATAAATTGGGTTAATTGGTTCAGACACAATTAACCAACCGGGCGGGTCTTTAGGGCTAAATGAATATAGTATATACCCCTGTTCCGCAGTGCCACTGCGGTGATTAGATGTTGAAAGATCTACTTGATAACTGTCATCAATTACGTCACATACCAGATTGACTGCAATTGTTGTTGTTATATTAACAATACCAGGTGAGATATGTCGACCACCACCGTGTGGATCATTATTATATTTAAGAATGGTTGGTGTAGGTATTAATTTTCTCCATGAATCACATATTCTTTTAAATTGTTCATCAATAAGATCATTAACTGATTTCTTTAGCTCTTCAGAATTAAATCCAGGAATTATAAATGTTGATAGTTGTTCTCGCGTAATTCCGAAATGTTTTAGAAATATTGTTGTGAACAGAAGATTTAGTCTAACACCTCGAGGTGTACCGTCTTCATTAACTATATATAACTCTTTATATCGTTTATCTGCTGCTATGTTCACTAATTTTTTTCTCTGTTAACAATAATATCATTCATGAAATCTAGGTCTGAAGCAACTTGATTCAAATGTTGTATTACTTCAATTATTTGATTTTTTAAGTCATCGTTGTAGGAAGTGCTAATGCTGGAAAATAAATTTCTTAGATCATTAAGTATACGTCCGTGTTCAGACTTAATTGTACTAGCATATGAATTTATTTCATCAACATCAAGTACTATTATTTTACCTTTTTTACCATCAACTATTTTTGTAAAATGGGTTTCTGTTTTATCTATATAATGTATAACTCCATCACCAAAATATCGTCGCCATGGGTAAGCATTTTTTTCTGTTCGATATTCTGGAGGTTTTATAAATTTTTTAACATCTATGACAAAATCAGATCTCTGTGGTTCTGGTGGTACTTGATAAACCGGTGGATATTCAGGCCAACCTAATACTGATCTAATCGAACTTTGATAAATATCTACAGAGTAATCAGGGGAATTTACTTCAATAACCGCAGATAGTGTTGGTTCGTAGACAGTAATTGCTATTTTTGATTCTTTTCCTGTAATAGATTTAATTCTGCGTTGGAACTCATCATTAATCTGTTCTATTTGATAACCGCCCGTTGGAATAGCAACTACTTGCCAATCAGGAGTTCCATCAGGCTTATTCTTATTAGCAAATACTAATGAATTATTTGGCTGTAGTCCACCAAATGGTTTTGATCTAATATTGGGCCAGCCATAATAAACTCGCAATTGTGCTAATGCTATTTCTTTTGCAGGAATTGCGGTTGGAAAATTGACACTAAACTCAGGATTGGTCGAACTTAACGATATCATCGTAGTTTTTGACGGAGTTGTATTAGCAACGATCTGCTGAAGTAACTCCCTGTCTGTCATTATTATTATTATTGTTGTTATTTAATTCATTAAAATCATTTGCGATCACTTTAAAAGCATCATCATAAGTTTTCATCATCATCGCGAATTCAGTATCAGATATTTCACCATCACTAACACACGAAGAAATATACAAAGATAATTTAGAACATGCATCTGCCACTGTGTGTAATTTAATCATATAATCGTGTAATTTAGCATTTGTACAAGTATGTATCTTTTTGGTTATAATACCTAGAACACCAGCAATAGTCGTTGATGCTGAAACAATAATGGTTATAATAGTAGATGCTGTCATCGTCAATGTTGATAATAATAATCCTGTTCCAGTAATAACAGCAGAAACCGAGTAAACAACTACATCGATGACAACTATACGTCTTTTGTATTTTTTTATTTTCGTGTTATAATAGTCGATAATATTATTTAGTTTAGTCAGACGTTCACATACTTGATTGCATCTGTAAAGTTGAACGTCAATGCGAGACTGAGGTTGATCCATTATTGTTATATTAAGTGACTAATTGCGGTGTTTCAGCCACAAATTCCATATGCCACCAATAAGGCTCTGATTTTATTGTTTGATCATATATTCTCAGTATAAATGTTTCTTCAACATCTTTTCTTAACAATATAGATACAACTCCAGAGAGAGAATCAGTTGAATGACGCAATAGATATCTGTTAATTATAACAAATCTTTCATCACTAAATACGGACAGCCTGTAAATACCAGTAATTTCTGCGGTATATTTGATAGTGTTATTTTGTGGTGCCCATGTTGATTGTCCTGATGCTACTGTGTATACGATATTTTTAATTTGTCCGTGTGGAATTTTAATCAGATTAGTTTTTTGAACAATATTAGGTATTCCACTGGCAATATCATTGAATTTCGTGTTAATGTCGGCTAGTTTTATGTCAACGGTTGGTTGTTCCCCAAAAAATTCTTTAATGGTTCTGTTTACATTTTTACGAAAATTTAAGAACATTTCTAAATTTTTAGAAAATTCAGCACTAAGTGTAGTCATTTCATCACCGATTGTTTTTAACGAAGTTGAAATAGGAATTTCCTTATCATCAACGTATTTCTTCGTCGCAGCATCAAAATTATATTCTGGTGTTCTAAGATTATTAATGCCATTATTATTCATGTCGAGAAATGCACGCATTATACCGCGGTTGGTCAATACGTACTTAGATTCTTGATCGTCAACATATTTCTTTGTTGCGGCGTCTGCATCTGCGGTTGGATTTCCAAGATCTGTAATTTTATTTTGATTCATAATAATGCTACCTGTAAATGAATCACCAACTTTCTTAATATAATCACCGACTGACGTACCGGAATCTTGTATTTTACCCTGATCAGAGAAAGTAACTATATTATTAACAGCCGCGGTGGGAACTCGTATAAGAACATCTGGTAGTTGTATATTACTTGTTTTTAATCGTCCTTGTTTATCCTGAAAAACAACTACTTCATTTTGATCCACACTTGTGAGATTTAATAAATCATCAATTTCATTTCTGAGTTGATCAAGAGTTGCATACTTAGATAAATCAGCCTGCTGATGACCTCTACGGGAAGATCTTCCATAAATATCCACCATTATATTTACTAATGTCTGTTTAAATATGACGTCGTAGTATATTCATGTACAACTTTGTGGGGTGGTTTTGTTGATTTTGATATAGCATCAAGTACATTAAGTACTTCTCGACCACATATTGGTGGATCGGTTAATGTTTGTGTAGGTAATGTTGAATACCATATTGGAATACTTTGATAGCAACTAATATACTTTAAGAATTCTTTTGGTGGAGCTAGTCCATATGAATCAAAATAAATAATTCCACGTGGATCAATTGCATAAGCGACCCAATGCGTGCCTGGACCAGAATTTTCATCGAGATTAATAATACCTGTTTCAATATTATTTGGTTGTTTTGGTAATTGATCGCGCATGAAAACTCCTCTAAAATTTTTTATTTTTAATTTTTTAGCAGCATCTAGTAAATCAAAATTGGACATAGTAAACTGTCCCTGGTAATCTTAGGCCTTTTCCGTACCAGTGTGGGGTCCCTGGTAATCTGAGACCCCTTCCCTTTTTTTTGATTCCCTGTCCGGTTGCTTTCTTTAATGCCATCCCAGCAGCAGTTCCAACAGCACCTAATGCAGCTGCTTTTGCAACAGCTGGAGCTGCAGCGGCTATTAATGCTGGTATAGCAGCAAGAAGTGGAAATATACCACCCGTCTTAATGATATCTTTAATGGCACCCGCAGAAAGATTAAGTTTTATACTTTTATTTGATTTTTTTGCTTCATTGAAATGCCCGAGCTGACGTTCTGTAAGAGATAATTTATTTGAGCCGCTCATCTGATCTTTCTTTAGCAATATTTTTAATCCGCAATTATTTTTTGATGCTGATTGTATCTTTTTAATCTGACCAGGAGTCAGACTAACCCTAACATTATTATACGACATTATAATATTCATAAATAATCTAATTACATGTTTTCTACTGGAGCATCAGCGACTCTCATTCGTCCACCAGCACCTTCAAGTAACATCGATTTATCGCTGAGTATAACAGCAATTGCTCTGTAATTAGGGATAGCTCCAATATCTCTATTAACATGAGCTCGAAAATGTATATCGACTACTGACTGTCTGGTTAAATCTAAATGTTCGAGCGAAAAATAATAAATTGGGTATAAGGTTGTAAAATCCAATTGTGATATTTGTAAACCAGTATCAACATTTTGATCACGTCCCATGAACGTCATTAGACGGTGATATACACGTGCTACATGATTTTGATCGAAATTCAGTAAAATATCCTCGGATGGTTCTTGATGTCCATTTATTCTTAAGGAAACTTCGGAAACACCAAGATTATCAAATATCATAATAATACGTGTTTGATCATCCACCCGTGCAGCATCTTGAAATGCAATAAATATATATCGTGGTGCAGAAACACCTTGTTGTGATGCTATTTGCCACGTAAATAAACCATTAATATTACTCTGGATAGCATCTGTGGTCATTGTTAACCACGATAATGCTGATTTACCACCTTGATTCATAAAAGAAGAGTAGACGATCTTCTTCAGTTATTGATGGAGTCATCACCGGCATCCACAATGAAAGTTTTGTAAGAATTACTTTGCCAGGATCACCAATGGGTCTCCATAATGCATCGTTGTCGGTTGCTTTTCGTACAAGTACAACTGTATGCTTAGCTCCGAAAATGACTTTTCTGACATTTCTACAGAATCCAAAGATATGTGACAATGGAATTGAACATGAAAACGCTCTTCTTTCACCACGCAACATTGCTCGACGTGCTGCAAATCCTAAATTAAATTCTGGATTAACACCATGAACCACAGGCCACAAGTCAGCGTCAGCGTTGTTGGCATTATTTCTCGGTCGTCTTATATTATATTGTCTGTTATCAGGGTAGTTAGAAGTATCCTTTACAAACATCATTGATGGACCAGTTGATCTTGAATAATCATCACTATATCTTGCAAGACCAAGTATTGTTGTTGCAACGTCGACGTCCTTCTGAATAGATTCAATATTTTTCCGTCAATCATGTATGTTGCACTGTCAAATAATGCCATAATACCATTATTAACAAAACCAACCCTAACATCGTCTCCATATGCTACTGGTGCTGCAGGATTAGCAATATTTAAAATTTCACCTTCGACTTCAATAAATGCTTCAGCGGGTAAGAAATATATACTGGTATCCTGAACCTGTAGTTCGATTCGTCCACGCTGATCTGGAATTCGTGCGTCGTAAGAATAATATTGATAATCACGCACAGACTCATCTTTAAGTACTGGTGCGTCCATGTCAAATGCGGGATCAAGATATACGTTTGAACATCTTTATTATATTTATTATCGTCTAAAACGAAGATTACTTCGGGAAGTGAGACCACTTCGGGAAGTGAGACCACTTCCTGCTATCAGACTAGCGGTTATATTTTTTTCTTTTTCTGACATTGGTACATCAGCCAACTCTGTTAGTTTTTGATTAGCAACTTGATTTATTATTTTACTGACATTTGCAGGCATTACTTCTGTACTAGGTAATTTTACTGGTTGAGGTCGGACCACAGGTCTGCGTATTAATCGTGTTAATCTATCTTTAATCGCTGAAAATGCTTTACCAGCAACATTACCAACAGTACCAATACCTTTTTCACGAACAACATCAATAGCTTTCATTCCCAGTTGCTTTGCAATCGGTATTGCTTTTGGGGCTATCCTTCTAAATAGACCCTGAACAACATCACCTAGTCCATTTCCGTAGGTTGTTTTATATACTGGTAATCGAGAATTTATTACCCTGACCATAGTTGATCCACGTTGAGTACTATGTACGATCATTTTATTATAGTAATTGTATTTAATTACATACTCAGTCGCTGTAGTAGTCATCGGCAATTTCATTAATAAGAGACTGATAAACATCAACGTCCATGATACCACCAGTAAATAATCGTCTGCAAATATCAGCTGCTTCATTAATAATTTCTGGGGAATTATTACCAGCTCGTTTTCCTCCGATGAGAATTTCTAATCGATCGACATCAGCAAGGATATTATTAGGACAAGTAATAAGACCACTTCCTAAACCACTTCCAATTACACCGGGAGCGTATTGAAATTCTTCTTCTTCCTCTTCACTTGGTTTCGATGATGTTGTTTTCTTTGGTGTAGGAGATAGAACTGGTATTTGTGATTTTGGTGATCCTGGATAATCACGATATGATTGCTCAGATGGTTTTGGTGCTTTTTCTGGTTGTTTTGGAGGTTTTTGTTTCTTTTGTTTTTTACTTTGTTCTTCCCCCCCTTTTCTTAATTCAATTAAATTATCAATTATCCTAAGATAATTCCGATGTATTGGATCATCATCTCTACCTTGTTCAACATTCATACGTATGCGATATAAATATTTTTGCCATTGTCTACTGTTTTTAATATCTTTAGCGTGTTCAGGTTTCATTAATTTATCTCTTTGACTAAAACCATCCAAAGCAAACTCAGCTAATTGATTTATGTTTTTAATGTTATTAATTACTTTAATAGTATCTTCATTAAATTTATTTATCAGTTCAGCAGTACTTCCATGACTCTTTTGTTCGGGGGCTGGTGCTTCAGCACCTCCAGGTTGATCTTCATCCTCGGGTATTTCCGGGACTGGCATCGCAGCAGCTATTTCGGCTGGAAGTCCACGTAAAATTCTTTTTGTCTGTTTTGTTCTTTTTGCTATTTTTCCAGTTTCTTCAGAGGTTTTCTCTAACACAGGTTGAATACCTTTAGTGGTCTCAGTAATAGGTTTAAATAATTGTTTTGTATCCTCATCAAATTCAACATGAGATTCCTGACGTTCTTGTAATTGTTGCTTGACAGCATCACGGATAGGTAAATATTTTCTAATTGCTTCTAGTCTTTCTCGTGCTAATCTAGCTGAGTGTGGTTCTCCAATATTCATTATTAAATAATATTTATAATAGATATTTAATTGAATTTGAAATCACCAAAAATACTTAATAAAGCGCGCGATAACTCTGCTCCTCCTCTGCTAGAGAATTATTTCCCCTTCTATGTATGTCTGTATGTATGCATGTTTGTCTGTATTTTAATTTATCAAAAATAATCAGTAGATCCCAGCGATTACCCTTCAGTGGAACCCCTCGATAGCCTGTGTGACTTTCATGGGGTCCTTACATTGTCATTCTCTCTCTCTTATGACTATTATGCGGCACACCCATGTTCTGTTTCTTTTGGCTAACACCCTTTCTGGATGTTTATTTGGGGGTTCTTCCATGGGGCAGAGAGCTCAAGGCATGCTACTGATTATTTTAGGGGGGAAATTTGCATAGACACACCTCCCGGCGAATTTCTAATCGACGAAAGCGAAATATTAGCAATTCAGAAGGCTGTCTAGGCATTGCGATTTCGATAAAACCCCTACGAAACCCCGGGGTAGAATCCAAAATGGAATCCGACCACGAGATACGCGGTGGTTTATCGAAATCTCAGGGGATGCCTCCCCCCCCCCACTTATTAAAAGACGTGGGCGACCCGGGGACCCAAACCCATCTCGGCGAGATCTGGGGTCGAACCGCAAACATCAGTATTAAAGTTTCCAGCAACTTTAACATTGAGCTAACGAACTCGACTACAAATATACGTTTTAGAAATTATTATATGTGGTTATTGTGCAATAGCATTTGATATCTGATTTTACAAATAAATAAATATTTATAATTTTATTAAGATATTTTGCCATTATATGTATGAACCGATTAAAATGTATTATATTTAAAATTAAAACACGGGAATAAACTGCACACAAATACCTGGACTATCGATAAACACAACTATTGTTTGAACTACTACGTCACACGTCCTTGAAAAATCGGTACGCATACCTATCTCAGTACATATATTATGTATGACTCACTTCACACTGTATATACATGCAATAGCCGATCTGGATAAATTCATAGCAGCAGGAAGGGTGAATGACAAAAACTGAGTGACCCGCGAGTAAAATAAACACAATATAACAAAAGTAAAAAATAAATTAACAAAAATGAGCTAACTAAAATTATTTATTATCCGTTTTTTCAAACTATACTGTAATAATATTGTTAGAAGGTTCGGTTTATCGTTATTGACCTTATTTTTTTTCATTTATTTTTACTTAACGGTTCAGGCAAAAAGTTGTAGGGTTCCCCCCACCTGCTGCTAAGGCAGATACTTAGAATGGGAGGTTATTATGTAAGATTTGTTTAGAATTATACAGACTTAGTTAAGACCATAACAGAGTTAACAAAGAAGGGCGAATAGTAAAAGTGGAGGGCGAAAAGACAAGAATGTTTTGAGAACTTGAGAACTACTTTCAAAGTAACATAGATAATGGGATACCCACTACCAGAGGGAGAATTTAATTTAGACACAGCTGTCTTGAGCCAAATGCAAAGTGAAAGAGTTATTTTGTTGTTGTTGTTTCGGGCTTAACGCCATTTATCAGCGCAAGATAGACTATACATGGCGGCCGGTATACCTGTTGGAGGAATAACCCGGGAAAGCCCCAGTAAGAACCACTGATCCACTGGAAGGTACTAGCAAGTTTTCTCACGTACCCACTTTGATCGAAGCTGGGCGACAGAGAAGTGCTTGGATATGGACGTGGAATGCTCAATAAAGCTGAAAGAAATTACTACGTAATAGATACGTAATTGAGATATTTTGTAGGGTATTATAGACAATATTTGTTTAGTAGAAAGTTTAGAGTCAGAACTGATCATCAAGTGTTAGTCTTGATGTGTATCTTCGGGGAAGCGATAGGGAGGATAACAAGACGATTGGATTCTTTTTTCAGAATATGACTTACTGTTGAATACAGACCAGGAAGGAAACATATAAATGCATATGCAATGTCAAGATGTTTAAGCCCTTGGGATCGCAAATGTACGGAAGTGGACCTCAGACTTTGAAGTGTGGTCCTTGTAAAAAGTGACGAAGAAAAGCAACAGAAATGTTAAGCTCAGTGAAGTGGGGAATGCATTTATCAGAAGACGGATGTGAAGAAAATAGAGCTTGTATCCGACCTCGTGAAGTCCTCTACACAGACTTGAATCCGAGGGCTGGGCATAGGGTTGCCCAGGTGGTGAGGCTAGATGCCAGCAAGACTGAGGGGTGTTCAAGTCTGGAGGTACCATGAGAGATAATGTCAAATCTGTAGAGGATAGAATGGGTAGGGAGTTTGTAGGCATGGTAGCTCAGGCGGTGGGACGGAATCATTCTGGGTCTGGGGCAGGCTCAAATCTGTGAGAGATGGAAATAACTCCAACAGTGACAAAACCTTTGTCTGGAGCAGAAAATAAGGAGAATGGAGGTGCGAATTTGAAGACATTGTGGTTAAAGGCCGTGATGGATCCTTCTGTGTTTTAATGGAACGGTGTAATAGGAATCCGTTTGAAATGGATAGCGGCCCAATGAGGGCAACTGATGTGTACATCACTAGATGTGATAGGAACGACACTGTGTTTGTGGACAGTTGTGATGATGCAGATGTTGTTTGGATTAGTTGTGAAGGGGTAAAAAACAAATTTTGGGAGTGTCAGGAGCTTAAGAATGTTGCAGTTGACATAAATAGTAAACGTTGTGGAGTAAGAAACAATACTCAATTAACGGCAGATAGGGCACTGGTTCCAGACAAAAATGAGCGCTATAAATATCAGGATATTATGGAAGTGGCAAATAATGACGTTCATGATCCATATCAGGGTTTAACGTAAATTACAACAATTATGAGTTGTGACCAGAAGTCCGAGATTACATGATTTAGCCAAAGAACATGATAGTAAAGTAAAACAAGGTAACGTCGGGACTAGGAAGTCTGCTGAGGATAATGATGCTCCAAAAACAGACTTTATAGGCAGATATACAGAAAGCACTTTGACGAAACTGCAAGAAGCAGATGATGTTATAGAAATAATCTGCACTTATATACGGAATGGAGAGAGACCATCTAACACTGAATCACGAAGCTAAGTCCAGCAGCAAGGCATTACTGGCTCTTACGGGATTCTTCACAGCTTCATTATGGGTTGCTATACAGGAAATATCATAAAACGAATGGAACGGGTACCTTATTACAGTTGATTTTACCTGGATGTCTAAGAAATGAAGACTTGATAATGATGTATAACTGTATACTGAGTGGTCACTTTGGTATGAAGAAAACCAAGAAGAAGGCACAACAGAAAGTTTACTGGCTCGAAATAAACCAGGACATTAATAACCGGGTAATGAAATGTGATGTAAGTGCCACAACAAAATCTACATGAAATCCACGTGCACTATAAGGGGATATGTGAATTGGCGTGCAAAATGACATGCTAGCGATGGTCATATTAGGACCTTTGATTTTAAATCCAAGAGGAAACCGTTATGTTTTAGTAGTAACACATCATTTTACTAAATGGGATTAAGCATTTCCCGTTACATGATCAAACTGCTGAAACATGTCATCAGACGATACTGAATGAGGTATCAGATCAAATATCAGATCAAAATTATTTGGTGGAATATCCGCTAACAATTAACTGGTATTCGCGTGTAAAAATAAAGATGATGGTGGAACGGGCCAGCCCGACTGGAACGTCGATGGAATTCCAACAGGATCATATTAAATCGAGCAAGTCAATGATGAACTTTATGGAAGAATCAAATCAATAACGGGGAAAGAATCAAAGATTGCTATCAGCATTAATTCCTGGGATATATATATATATATATATATATATATATATATAGAGAGAGAGAGAGAGAGAGAGAGAGAGAGAGAGAGAGAGAGAGAGAGAGAGAGATTAATATTCCACAGGCTGATTTAAAATATAATTTGTCATCATGGTTCCATCTAACTACTCATATTTCTGTTAGGTTTGTGAGCTGAGGAATGGATGCGAGGATTTCTTGGGTACCTTGTAGGATGAGGTATGCACTTGCTTTGTCTGTCCATTAATAACATTTTGAAAAATAATCAAAAAGGAAAACACTTAGGACTTGTCAATTTAAACGATCTGAAATATTTATTGTAGCAATATGTTTGATTATGGGTAGATCCATGGGGTATTTAAAATCAATCTGTACTACAATTTCAAAGTAAAATCTATGCCAACACAGTGATTCATACCGAATCATTTCGAAAAGAAGAACCCTGTGCACGGAAACATGAAATTATATATACTGGGTTTAAGATCTCCACTCTCTCTACGCATAGTTAAAGCATATGATTTACATCGTAACCATTTACTTTGGAAAAATCCCGACAACCAAAGTTTTTAAATGTAAAGTCTGTTGTAATTTATATGAAAGTTGTCGAAACAATTTATGGGGATATATTCTGACGCCAACATTTCGTTTGAATACGCTGAAGAGCTTTTAGCACAAACAGGGCACATATGGACCATCATATATATGCTAAAAATCTGCTGTCAGAGAAATATGTTGTCAAGTTACCCGTTATAGATATGCACCTGCAACATGTACAGCACAAACGAACTTTGTTTTATAAAGATGTTTCAATAGACCTGTTCTTTGTTCAGCAAACTAAAAGAGACCACCGTAAGCAATTAATATAAATATGTTTCATATGAAATGAAAATTCTCGAACACATGTTACACTTAATATATGACAGAATTCATATGTCACAATAGTAGTAACATTAGTAATAAAAGTTATTATTATTATCATTATTATTATTATTATTATTATTATTATTATCATTATTATTATTATTATTATTATTATTATTATTGGCTGCAGTAGGACAAATATAATTGTGCTTAAAAGTGTCTTTCCGTGGAATATAAAGATTTGAACAATAATAAAAATATCAGCAAAACGTTACATTTTAATATACCATGTGGAGAAGTATAAACTCAGTGGTACAATTAACTTATCCCTAGTCTATACCAAACTCGAATAATACAGAATCTTTTAACGCAAGAAAATGTATTCATATGAATAAGTTTTGCACTAAGAAATAACCTAACATATTGATTTATTATTGCTGTGGCAGCTGTTCTTGTTGCTGTTGCGGCTGCTGCTTCTTTCGCTTCATAGAGCGATCTTCACAAATAGGCCACAATGGTGGTAGTGATAGTGGTTACAGTAGCTCCTCTTTCCATTTCTTTTTTTTCTCGATCGCAGTCTCTCTTGTACCCTCAACCGTGTTTTACTGGAACACTCACGCATCTCTCTCTATCTCTTACCGTCTCTTCCCCTCTTTTCTCTCTCTGTCACTCTCTGTCTCTCTCTCCTATCCTTAATCCAAGCCCCCTGGACCTTTTCTGTCTCCTCTTTTAGATCGTCCTCAATCAATATATTTGCAGTTCTGAAGGAGACTAAATACCTTTCAGGTGAGCTTTTATTCGCTAAAACTCTATTTCTCATACCGGCACTGCTTCACTTTCATAGCAAACGAAAGGTCTCAAAGAGCTTGCCAGTCTGTTGATGCAGCCTAGTCATTACCGGCTATTGACAAGTCAACCATGAATGTCAATACTGGCGAACGCACCGATTTATATGCTACAGTCAGGGACGTGAAAGAAATCATCAATAAGATCGGGGTACATGACTCGAAAGAAAGCATCCCTCTTTGAAAAAAAAAAAAAAAACAACGACTGGCATAAAGAAAGTGAAAGAATTTTTCAAAAGATTTGTTTCTTTCAAGAACAAGACATCTTTTTCCAAAAAACAACATTTGTTAGGATATCTCCTGCTAACATCTATTAATGATAAGGGAGGTTTAGTACATGTACAAATAAAAAACATTGGATCTAAACGTATTTAAAGGGGCGACAATTTGTGATAAAAGACTACGTTTCGAATTATCTCGTACAGTACACGTTTGCCGTCGACGAAAACTTCGCTTCTGTGCTTACACGTATAGATGGCTACAATGTACAGAACCCACATTACTATTTTGTCATTGTTTCTAGAGAAATCAGTTTCCAAACAAGTCAGCAATACCTTAATGAGAATCCAAGACTGCATTTGTGAAAACAACATACACTATCGAATCTGATCCTTCTAAACTCAAAGTAATGACTTGAGAGGATGCATCCTTTCATCTTGTAAAATTGATGGTATAGACTTCTAGAAATGGTAGTCAACAAGAATGAAATACTGCACGCTCCCATCAATGGAAAATTTGACGGCTTCGCAATTGGTGATGGTGTGTTAGTGACGTAAGCTTAAAAGGCTTTAGGCTTTTCATCCTTGACACACACCACTGGATTTCCAGGGCATTGTGGACGAACTGTGATTCAAAAGGTAACGATGTCCCCAGGTATTCATTGTTTAGAGATACTGGTAAATAACGAGTTCAGACTTGATGTTTCCAATGGAAAGATCTATGAAGTACATTAATGAACAGGACGTCCTGGTACTATTTCACAAGAGAGTTCCAGAGAAGTATATGGAGTTACGGAATGGTCATTTACGGCTTTATATCACTCTTTAATAATCATTTCTTATAAAACGAATGACCATGATTCTTCCAGATATCTGCCAACCTTTCTTCTTGACCTATCATCATTAATGTGTCGTAGTGCCCAGAGGGTAATCGATTGTACAACCATAACAGTATTCTCTTGTCCAAATTGTGATTATTTGAACCAAATAATGAGTTAAACAGGAGATTAAGTGTTGTTATCGTTCTGACAATAATGGCTGTATCTTTCTCTTGTTCACTTATGGTTTGTGATTGCAGCTCTGGATAGAAAACAACATCATCATAGCTCCATTTTTAATAGTATATGAATAATTATCTCAAATTGTTGATTTGAAGAGCTATATCACATTCCGCATATAAGATGACGTTTGATGTGTTCACCAGAGCCAATGCAAACAAAGGTTCCACAATGACTTTGCATGCTTTTATAGGGTGAATATATCTCTCACTGTTGTTGTGGCCTGGGGTGAAATCAACTCCGCACAGTCATATCTTCCTTCATAATCGTCGTCTACAATGCCTGATGGTTATTAATTATCCTTTGCCTTTACAATATCGTCAACTATGATTCCAGATATTTGTTCTTCGCAAAGTTAGGTTAAATAGATATGAATTGCATATTGGACACGTTGAAGCATTCTAACTCAGAATGAGTTTTGATCAATAGAGCCGCATTGATGATGATGCTGATTAACATATATTTATGCAGTTGACCTTGTAAGGCATGGTCTTCGATCTTATATCGGAGTCCTGAGGCAATAGTAAAACTTTTGACTTCCGCTCGTCCAAGAGGATACTTTGCTGTTGTACTCATCAGAGATTGACTGTTATCGTTTCTCACTTCAAGCAAGACTCCCACACGTCATATTCTACTAGCTAGCATTCGTCATCGAACAGAACACGGTAAAATTTCTAATCAGTCTCTGGCGGTCATCTATTCCATTCGTTAAATACTTGTCTTACAACCATTTGTCCAACGATCCATCATTTTTAAAGCACGTCCTTGTTTGATTTTATCTGCAGGTCGTTCAATCAAACTGCAATTGAAGCCATCCAAAGTGTTCGTTTTCCACACCACTGAGGCATCTAGTTCTGTGTTTCTGAGTTCTTTACCGTACATCAAGAGAGTTTCCAAATAGGCTCAGCAAGGACAGGTGTCCGTATTGCTGCAAGCCAGTTAGCTATGCAAATAGAATCCACAGCATCGAATGCATGTGCATGTTTTGAAAAACCAGGCTGACATCGTCCCCTGTGCATTATATTGTGGTAATCAAAAACGTCTAAATATCTGACTGCTGACCATCTTTTCTCATTCATTTTCCGATCGTGTCTATGTGATCTGAAAGGACTTTTGGACGCATCTTTCTGCCTCGCCCCTGTTGTTGCTTAAAGGAGGAATAAATGCATTGGCAAGGAATGTCAAGTGAAGTTACAGGTGCTTTTCGGCGACAAATGAATTCTTTTATTGTTTGAAAAAAAACCAAATGTTTCACGCCTTCATCAATTCTTGTTTAAGACCGTCAATGGGTGTATTTTTGAGAATTGAAGTTTGCAATCCTCGAATCACCATTAGGTTTCAAAATGGGTGCCATCCTACGAAACGCTGATTATAACATATCTGATAAACCATACCATCATTGTCGAACGACTCTTCGATACAAATGATGCATATGTTACATTTCACTGGAGGATCTTTTCGTAAACAGGTAGTCTCAGGAAGACATGAAGATAATGAGGATATATAAATTCGAGGTGAACGTGCTAGGTGTTTCGTTGTGGCCATAAGTAGCTATGGCACAATCCATTTTGAAAGGAATGACTCAGCAACGGAGAAGATGCTTCCTGCAATGTTATACTGAAACGACATTACAGAATAGAAACAACAAATTCAATCCTGCGTTCATACGTATCAAAATAAATTGAAGAATTGGTCGTTGACGCTGTCGTATTTGGTAGGACCTATATGTGTTTATACCCAGAAGAGCAAACATACGGAATAATATCCTATGCAAGAGGATACTAAGGCAGATGGTACTTGATCAGTACATTTTGGGACGTTTATTCAATGCTTGGCGAAATGATCTTTGAAAACAGCAAATATCGTTTCCACACGGTGTCGAATATTTAAACCTAATCTGTACAAATTATCATTGTATAGATATTCAATAGGGTAATTGCTGGTCCTACTTCGTTTCGTAGTAGTACGATCATTTTGGTCCAAGTTTTCTTGGACTTGTTCGCTGAGGATGTATACAACGATTGTCTGGAGATAATTTTCCAAGGAAGGTTGCAGATGTATGGAAAAATTTCATCAAATCGACCTGTGCACATCAATTAACTGTACATCAATTGTGCTTACAGACAGTATTATCTATCTTGCAGACGTGAACTTTGAAGCTTAGGTTTGGCCACACAATAAAATTGTTTAAATTTTTATGTAGCCATAAGCACGAGCATGATTATAGTAAATGCTGGCTAAAAGTGTATCCATGTTGTTGTCGCTGCTCAGTAATTCAACCAACTATCCAGGGTTTTGGCGTATGGTATATTTTTGGACTTCATTTATTTACGTTCTCGACGGGCAGTATGAGTAGAGTATGTCTGCACAGGGATGATTAGTTCTTGCTTTAAACATTCGTTTTCTGCTTCTTTCATTTTCGTTTCTGCTTGCAATGGTGTGGACATCACATTTTCGATCAATTCAGTTCTTGATGTAAGCGTCTACTTGAGCATTCTAGTAAGTCGAATTTGGAATCTTTCTTTTTTTTTCTTTTCTTTATTTTGTCGTCCACGTGGCTATATCTGTCCTCTGCTTTTAAGCTGCTACGTTTTGATTTTCTGTTAGTGTTGTCTCGTTTAAACATCTTTGATTAAACAGTTGCCGACACTGCACTAATCGTACATACCGTCGCGGTTTTGCTCTTTCAAATCAAACTGTTCAATCTAATTTAAACAATAGTCCTATCAGCATGATTAGGCATCCTCCTTGATGAAGGGGTATTGTTTCCTTTGACTGATTGGCCTTTTGGTTTCTTTAGGTGTTTTTGAATGAACTCGTATCGTAGCATTGAATTTGTAAATATTGACAAAAGTCAAAATGATTAGTTCAACAAAAATTTCGTTTCCTCTTTTGACAGATCACTTTTGACCTTGACGACGACGGTGTGAACTTTGCAGTATCTTTGTTCGTGGGAAACCTAAAGTGAAGATTATCCAGCACGTTCTCTTTAGTACTGAAATTCGCCTCCACTGATTGTCGGAACGTCGAACCAACTTGACGTTAAGCAGCTCGTTGTACCAACGGACTGACTCTGCCAAAATCTTGTTTAGACAAGTACAGGAAACTGCTTCAGCAGATAAACCAGCAGACAAATACGTTGACGGAGGTGTGGAAGTTTCTTTAGAGATGGGTTTCCATTTTCCATGAAATTGGGAATTTGCTTTTTGTTTTGACTTGAGTATCGATTCTTCGATCAGCCAGTTTTGACCATAAACAGTTAAATATGTATAGTATGATGTGGAATGTGGATGATACTATCGCGCCAAATTGAGAGTAGTTTCTAATCGATTTGAGCATGCATGTACATTTTGTTCTCCAATGATAGCATACAGACACAGAGCCCAAATCAGTTAAACAGGATGATGATATTCATTTTCAATACTGAAAGAAAGGAACGTGCATGTGGAGACTAAGTGGCGACATCATAAGCATAATTCAACCAATGTGTTTATATATATTTGGCCTAAACATCAACTTGAGATTAATGTCATGGACATTAAATCGACACATACATTGAGACTGATGTAACTATGTGATTTATCTTGGTGCAATGAACGTATACGTAATGAAATAATATTGTCATTACGACGATATATCCTTGTCTTTGAGACCAAAGATTAATATCTTCTTCATCGTCTTCCAGCATGTCATTAAACATGACAATATGTGTTTGACTAAGGTCTGAAACAATCCCATTGTCTTCGCGAGGAATTCCTTCCACAAACCAATAGATTCTCCATGACTTTCTTTGAGTAATATCCAAGACCATTGCTACCCTTGTTACACACAATACGTTGTGGAGGACAATCCAACGAAATTAATGTGTATTGTATCACACGTTTGACAAATTCGGTTTTGCATGAGCCACTAGGTCCAGCAATCGACATGATAAAATAATGGTATGTATAGTTTCGCAGTTTGCACATATTTTGACTTTTATCGTAAAAGAGTTTGTCAGGTTTTTCTTTCTGGCCATTCAAGTTATTTAAATAATTCATTGCTTATCTTATGCATTATAAAAAATAATTGTTCGTTTATTCATTTTTTTTATTAATGGTTGCATGATTGATTGTAATTGTGATTTGTAAATATGCAGCTTGGTCTTGCATGACAAGTGTATTTATCAACCGGTTGCTAAAGGTTGCATTCTCTGCTTTATCATTCTCGCTTCCAAGACTTATAATGTAATTTTTCTATAAATAGCCTACATTTGTTTTAGACTTTTTAGTACTAATTTGTAATCCATGTATTGCACGTTCGAAATTAGTGCTGTCTTCTCTGGTAAGATTAATTTTTCCTTTGTGATAACTGCTAAATTTAAAGTTGTTTGTAGTAGCTGAAGTTCTTGTGGCAACAGTTTCTATCAGCTGTCTGCAGTAGATAGGCGAATTGTTTCTCTAATACCACATATACTGATATTTTGCAATCGGAGGATATGGAAAAGTTAGAGGTATGCCAACATTATCCCCATTCAGCTTGTTACATTTTCACACAATGTATATCTGTCACGCCTTCAGAAGTACTTAATAACTGTACATCAGAAGCATAGGACGAGCATTTTACTGCATGACTTTCTTTCGGTTAAATAGATGAAACAGTTAAGTTGCAAACATAGAAACAGTCCTTTTGAATAATTGATATGAATTGCGTTAACTAAGCAATAGTCATTAGTTGTAAAACATCGCAAAACATCCTACCTCTCCAGACGTATACATATATGTTTAAATGTGATCTATTTTAATAATGCACATTACATTTACTCAGCATGGAAACCTATGTTTTGCAAACATTTATTCCTGAGGTGTGATTAATGAATGTTTGAAAAGCGATGGAATAGATCAGGTACACATAAGTCAAAGGCCAAATCGTCTAACGTTAACTAACATTTCCAATATGTATATATATCTATATCTGTATCTATCTATCTATCTATCTATCTATCTATCTATCTATCTATCTAT
>JAECUM010002124.1:0-124745 GCA_016617855.1 Megalonaias nervosa
ATATATATATATATATATATATAAGCGTCCCCTGAGCGCTAATATCTGTTTATGTGCAATGTTAAGTATTCAATCCTTCAAATATCAACCTTGTACGTTTGCTTATTTCTTGTCCAAATTTGGTATGTGAAATGTTAAACAAAATTAAAAAGTCTTTATCCATTTCGCCTCTGTTTATATATTTAGTGTGTTCTAAGTGTGATCGTTAAGTCTAATTGAACTGTCAGAGCCAAGTGGACAAAATGTTTCAGTTAGGATCTTTGTTAATGAAATATTCGTACAAGTTTTGATTTTTGACGCGTACAATCTATAAGCATTTAAATTTCTCATAAATGAAACTCGTTTAATTATGGTTTATTTAAATGTTGTCTATTCATACGTCTTTATTATTTTTTCTAGTTTCTATTAAAACGATGCTGCTAGTACTATTTTTACAAAAATACAATTACTAATTTGTTTAGAATTTCATGGTTACATCGGCAACAACGCTGCCACCACAGGTGCAGACAATTTCGCGTTTGAATATGCGATGTCATTGTGGACACTCAACGATTTTCCGCAACTGAATCTGCTAGCATAAACAGTAAGCCACAGATTGATACAGGCTGACAAACAGTTACTCGACTTTTAGTATAAATAAATCACATGTTTTAGGTCACTAAAACATCGGTACCATACCTGCGCACGAAATCGTCCATGGTTTTCCATTTCCACCAAAACATTGTCCAGCTCACACATAGTAATGACTACTCGGTACAGTGTACTAAATGCATTAAGACTGCTTTGAGCTGCAGCGAGAATTTCTGAATAAACACGTAATCGGTAATGTAACCATAATGAAACTATATTACCAGCACCGCCAGCGAAATCCAGTTACAATTGATACGGATCCAGCAGCAATTCCGATTCGTGTGCCTATAACAGTCGCCGTCGTGATTCTCGTCACACCAATGCCAAAGGTTGTTGTGGCGATGAATCCGCAAATAGTATGTGCAACCACACCCACGCGTTCATATTTACAAGAAATGTGATTGTGTAGTATAAATGCCCCAAAATCTTGCATTTTTCAGGTGCAACACGCACTCGCACTTCCAACCAAGTACCCTTTTTACTATTACAATTGTCATACACTCACAGAAAATACCGACTTGGGAATATTGAATTCTCCAGAGATTATGTGTTCTTGGGGACTGGCATTATGTTCATGTAAAACCATGCTGATTGCACCAATGAAAAATATCTGAAAAGATCGCTCTCGTCTTCGCCAAAAAAATATTACACGGACAAGTGTGTCCGTGTTAAATAACATTCGAGATTTTTCCCTTCTTGGTTGAGTGAATGTTGGCTTAACATAATCGATGGGGAATGTAACCGAGGTGAATTTTTCGGTGAACACAACCTTGTCGTTGTAGAAACAATTCCTGCCTGTTTTTATGCCTGGCTGTGTATTCTGCGACCAGGTGCTTTCACGTATTTAAGCTATAACACGAATCTAGCCTCGAGGTGTTATTGGTATATCAGAGTAGTCCAATTGTCGATTTTTATTTGACCCTTAACAAGATTTGAATTCCGTGTAAACGAGGGCTTCTTAATAATGCTCTGACGCAGATATTCGTTGACAAGTGATACAAATCACCGTCAATGTCAGCATCCGCTGTCAGCCGGTCCAACAACCCGTAGGCAAATTCCACAGCCTCATCAGCGTGATCAGAATCCATCACTTATATGTAATAATAAATCTTAAACATAGCGCTAAAGGCGGTTAAGTATCCGTCCAGAATGATGTGGAATACTTCAAACTGAATTTCGCCTCTAGCTATTAATGGTATCGATGTCGTATACAGGAAAGATTTTAGAAGACCGGTGTTGGGTTCGTTACGTATTATTGCTCGTATATCAAGCTGATTGTTTATCAGTGATGTGAATTGACTGATCCGCTATTATTTTATCAATGATGTGAATTGACTGATCCACTATAATAACCAGATACAATAAATAACTAAGAATCTGATTCGCACCCGATTATGATGTGAGGTCTAGGTTTAACCATGTCAGTAAAAACGAGGCGGCCGTTTGTTACTCTATGTTCAGTTTTTGTTTTACTTTCTTCCGCTGGTTAGCAGTCCTGTGTATTTTGTAAATGAAGTTTCCGAAGAGGGTAGTTGTAATAGCACCCGAGTGGCCTTGGCATTCACATAGGCTTTGATAAATGCAAATGATATACCAGAATCTCTTATTCCCCCGATTTAGTTGATATTGGCCAGGGTTTTCGCGACCCTCGCAGCTTTAAAATAACTTCCACGTTGAGCATTCACGTTAAACGTTTCAAGGTTTCCAATTTGATCTTGGAAAATCACAAGCCCGCCTGGTTCGACGTCAACAACAACCCGGCTGGTGTGTGAATTTATGATTGGATTTTTATCGCAGCTTTAACAATTTTTCAGTCATGTTTGCAGTGTGGCAGTTTATAGTGATATCTAACACTGAGGCATCATGCCGCAGACATGTGGCATCATGTCCCACCCAGTCACATTATCCTGACACCAGGCCGACCAGTCCTAACACTAGCCTCTTAATGCTGAGCACCAAGCGAGGCAGTTGCTAGTACCATTTTTTATAAGACTTTGGTATGAATTCGGTCGGGGTTCGAACCCGCGACCTCCCGCATCCAAGGCCACTGGAGCGGTCAACAACCCGGCTGGTAAACTCAGTCAAATCCGCTTTGCTGGAAAACCTGCTCAAATCCACATCAGCGCCGCGTCGGATTGAGTAGCGTCTGTAAATGTTAATAGGTATTTCATATATTACTAAGCATACTTTGTATGTGATAATGTAAAATTTATAAGCGTTTGTGGCGCTGGTGAAAGCTGAAGTCCTGCAATGTTTTAACAACAATATGACCACATATTGGCCTTTTCATCGAGGTTGTAACGACAGAGTCATCCACTGTCTAGGGTAAAATAACTAACAACTTCAAGTGACGGTGCAAGTCCGTACGAGTCAAAATATAAAAGATATCTAAGAGTTACCACATATGCAACACAACGAGTCCCAGGTCTTGTTGTCAAATCCAGGTTAACAATCCCGATTTCATTTGTGCTTGGGAGTATGATGTTAAGTTCATTCCGCATAAAGACACCTCGGAAATGCTTAACTAACTTTGCCAGAACAAGTAAATCATAACTTGTTATTGGCGATGAATTTTTCGAGTAGTACCGGGTAGTCAAAGACTTCAGCCTGAGGTTTTCTGCTAGTCGTTCCAGGTGGTCGAAGACCTTTTCTTTTTTATTCGTTTTCGAGACCTCCAATCGCCGTTTTCAAAGCCATTCTGGATTCAGTTCAGATTGACCCTAACATAGCAGCCTTAAGAACCGTAGGAGCCGCAGAGGCTAATATTGCTGGAATGACCGCGAGGAATGGAAATATTCCACCTGTCTTTTGCATTTCCAATAATTTTAATGTAACTGAGATCTTTAGTTTTTGTTTAACTGCATTAAGTTAATCAAGCTGTGTTTGGATCGACCACTCGGGGACAATTCCAGTTATTTTTGTTGGAGAAAGCCTCCATTTAACTCCGCAATTATTTCTTATCGCGCTCCTTATTTTCGCAAACTGCTTTGGGCTAACACCAATCTTAACTATGTGATAGACTATTCGTTAAGAAACGTAACAGGCTCAATTACAATGTTACCACTATACGAGTTTCCTACATTCTGGACAATGACTTGTCGGAGAGAATCACAGCAAAACATTTGTAACCGATAGGGCGAGGAGGGGGAGGGGACAATGGCGGCGTGAACGGGCCCACCTGCACGTGCATGAAAGTACATGTCTGCCACAAACTATCTGAACAACTCCAGGTGTTCCAATGAAAAGTAATAAATCGGGTACAACGTACAAAAGTCATACTGGGAAATCTGCAGACCTGTGGCGATGTTTTGATGCCGGTCCAGGTACGACTACAGCTTGTGATATGTACGTGTTATCAAAGTCAAGCAAAATTTCTTCGCAGGGTTCTTGATGACCGTTTAACCACAGAGAAACTTTAGACACTCATATTTTTTCACTCTCCTCTTGGTTATCCGTTCGAGTTCTTCTTTGAAATGCCACGAACACGTGTTTTGATGCTCTGAGGGCATGTTGGGTACTTTTTTGCCACGAAATCTGTCCTTAACGGTACTTGGCGTGACGCCATTGGTGTGCACGAGAAACGACAGGGTTGGCACGTGTCCAGACTGCATAAACGATAACAAACGCGATTCTGTGATAACTAAAGGGATTACCGCGAGCATCCACAATGTCAGTTTTGACAACTCATCTTTAACATTGACGACACCATCATCGTGCCAAATTTCATCGGTTGTGGTGCCCTTACGGGTGAATGTGACCATGCGTTTCGCCCCTGTAACAACCTTGAGGACATCTGTGCAAAACCCAAATATGTGACTAACAGGAAGCGCACACGGAAAGAATAATTGAACTCCTTGAAGTTGTCATCGACTCTGCAGAAATTAAGATTATAATTTGGGTTTAGAATAACGACTAAGTCTTCAACATCTACTTTGGCCTTGACCGCATGATTTCTGAGGTCGCCTACCTATAAATGGAAGACGATTGGCACTGTCGGATCCATCCTTATCAGAGAATCATCGCGGCAATGTTAACATTGTTGAGAATTTTCTTCAGTTTCCTTTTCATCAAAGACCTGGACGTGTCCTACACTTGTGATTCTAATTTAGGTTGATTATTATATATAGCCGATTACAAATAATACAGAAAATCTTTTTTGCTTCGATCTATCTTCAAAGGCGCATCCGCATTAAAAGCGAGATGATATACATATCTTCCTTCAAATGTTGCCATTGTTTATATATTATCGATTTCTTCTTATACCTTTAATTGCTTTATCACTTACGTCCAGATCTCTTCCACAAATGTAATCCGCTTCTCATTGCTACATTTTCAATCGTCGAATCGGTTAGACGTGGCTGAGGAGCTTCATTGATGATTTTACTGATACCCGAGGCTGTCATTACTGCTGTCAATGGCAGTGTAATCGCATTTTGTTTTACCCACGGTACACAAGTCACTAATTGTTGTAGTCATCTCGAATCGATTGAACAGCTCGCAATCCCGGATTTTTCAACCGATTCACAGAAACGCTTTTGATGCTATCAACAACAAGCATTGCGACTTGGCCTCACACCACAATTAGCATCCGACCCACCCCCTTGGTGTTGACCAAATCAGGAAGCTACTCCGAAGAAATAGTGCCTTGTTTTGCATTGTCCGTTTGGCAGTGACTTATGTAGTGAAGTTATTTATTGTAATAATTATAACAAGGTAGACATGAATTTAAAAAAAAAACTTCTTTGCTTCTTGTTTAGTGAAAACGGCGGGATGTAAAATGTACCTGCTTTCTGGGTCAAGCAGACGCTTTTTGGTTCTTCCTCTAAGCCAGTTTATCTATATCGGTAATGGTGGTGCTCTAGAGTTTCGTATTTTGCATAAGGTTAGATAGTTAAAGAAAAATAATTTCCCTGGTTTTCCTTACTGGTTGTCCAAGATATTTTTTTTTTAAATACGTCTACCTCTTAGGTATTGTTAAAGGAACTTTTAATTCCCTTTATTTTGGTGCACGATTGATGGGTGTAGTTTGGGTTATCGAGTATACAGCTTGGCCTTTCTTCAGATGTGCACTTAACCAAAAAAAAACCCCTACTATCTCAGCTTGGTAATTTTCACTTCCGGAACTTCAAAGGTAAACTGTAAAAACATATGAGCCGATAAATTTTTTATTATTTTATTTTATTTATATATTTTGTAATTCATTCATTGCAGTTTCAGAACCTAGTATTGTCTATTATGGCAAAATTCGTTTTCCCTATTTTGATAACTTCTAAAGATATTGTCCTTTTGGCTAATTCAGGCTGATTTTTGGAGTACTTGGCTGCAGCCATATTGGTTAGATGTGTGCTTAGATTATGTACAATTTCCACAAATACAATATCCAAAGAAAGTTTAGCCACTGTACATGAAAGTAACATAGAGGTATGCCAACATTCTCCCCACTGTGCATGTTGCAAATGCAAACAACTTCACCTTACACCTGTCACTCTCTCAGAAGAGCATATCGTCTTTCGAGCGCCCTTAATACACGAAAAGGAGCCGTTGCAGAGCGTTGAATGCTACCCGTTCGATCCAGAATCAAACACAAAACATGTTCAATATACTAAATTTGCTGACTAGCTCGTCCAATATACCTATTTGACCTCACCCATCTAGAAACTTATACTCCTCTTCCGACCTCGTATTCTCATTGTTCCCACTGTTAAAATGAAGTCATACTGACAACGTTCTAATTGCCCATTGATCTTAGACACAAAGACACAGTGATCTCATTCAAGAGTGCTCTTAAAGCTCACCTATTTTGACTACAAGAAGAGACTATAAGACAATTATATTTACTTCCATTATTTGTGAGTGTGATTTTGGATTTTTAACGTAGGTTTAACAAATTTTCAGTCATATCACTACAATGTCTGCATTGTGGCAGTTTATAGTGATGTCTAGCACTGGGGTATCATGCCGCAGATATGTAGCATGGTGTCCCACCCAATCACATTATATTGATATCAGGTCGACAAGTCCTAACATTAACCTCTTAATACTGAGCGCAAAGCGAGGCAGCTGCTAGTACGAATTTTATAAGTCTTTGGTATGACTCGGCCGGGGTTCGAATCCCCAACCTCCCGCTTCCGATGCGGACGCTCTAACCACTTAGCACACCGGAGCGGTCTACTTCTCTAATTACTGTCAGCATGTGTTTTTGTTTTGAAAATTTCAAGGTGTCTGTTTATGTAATGTTGTCGTTGTATATGTTTTTATATTACCTAATATTCTAAAGCGCTTAGAGCTTCTAAAGGTTAGGCGCTGTATTAATTCCATATTATTATTATTATTATTATTATTATTATTATTATTATTATTATTAAACTTTAGTCAATGCATGTGGTACATATCTTAAGTATTCTTATGAAAGTAGTTTTTCCTTCTTGCAATCTATGTGACCTTGACATTTGACCTTTGACCATATGATCTCCAAATAGATAGGTATCTAACTTGTCTCAAATACAAGCCATCTACCCAGTTGGGCCAAGGTATGTCAAAAACTCAAGATATCATGCGGATCCCATTTTGCTTCTTAGCGTATCCGTGACGTTGACCTTTGGATCCCAAAATCAATAGATGTCATTCTTATCTCAAATACGAATAATTCATTCAAGGTACCTGGCTTGTAAGTCAAATTATTGCATGGAAACAGTTTTCCTCCTTTCAGCCTATGTGACATTGACTTTCGACCTTTTCAATCAAAATCGATTTTTTTTTTCTTACCCCAAATACAAGCTTCTAAAACTTTTGGAAACTGTAAATAGCGGAGAACTGGAAATATTACGCGAAAACGAAATAGGGAACAGATGTGCGGACACGGTCATGATATGATACACTAAGCCTTGTGCGACGTATACAAATTCGGCAATGGCCGGAAAATCTAATTAGCTCATCTGCACATGCATTACAAATGTGCATATCAAGCTCCATTAGTCTACATTTAGTAGTTTTTGCGCAATCTTTGTATCGAACTTCTCGGGATGGACGGACGGAATGGACGGTCGAACGGACGGACAGGACCCAATCAAGAAGCTTCCGCATAAAAATAGTTAATATATCGCTATTAATTATCAGAACCTTTTCTTGCGACTCGGTATCAAATATATATTATTCGTTTAATATTATTATCGTACACTATTTGTTGCTTAAGTCATTGAGCAGTATGGTCATTCCGGGTACTCCGCCCCTCCCCCCCCCATCCCCAAAACAAAACATGACAATCCAGTCCTTAAATCATGAAAAGATTCTTTATTTACGTCACAGGAAGTAGTATTCCGTTTGATCCAGACGAAGAAAAGACTCCAGAATGCTTTGGTACTGATGTTGTTTGTAGAATCACGCTAACTTTCATCCTGAGCATAAAGAGGGCTACAAAACCATGTGCTTGAAAGACCGTCAAGGAAGCAATAACATGGGTGGCAAATGTGGGAAAACGATTACTTTGCATGATCACAGGTTCTTCTCTGTTCCATCTGTAACTCGAATTGTCACAAAACCACAAAATATGTCAGTATCCAAGTGTGTACGGTTAAAATGCTATTGTTTGATGTCTTCTTAATTATCTGTAATCAATGTTGTATCGATGCCGTTTACTTTAATTAATATACCATATTTACAGCCATTCGAATACTTGACCACCAAATATGTCAGAAGAATCCGGCTGGAGCAAATTATTGCGTCTGGAAATACAGTACATATTTACTCCCTCTTATTTTTACCACCATTACATATATGGATAGTTTTTTGGGGGGTGGGGGTGGGGAGGCAACACACATGTAGCTTGAAAATCACGAGGAGTGTGTGTGTGTGTGTGTGTGTGTGTGTGTGTGTGTGTGTGTGTGTGATTTGGATTTGTAACGTAACTTTAAAAATAGTTTAGTCATACCTCTACGATGTCTGCATTGTGGCAATTTATAGTGATGTCTAGCACTGGGGCATCATGCCGCAGATATATAGCATGATGTTCCACCCAGTTACATTATCGTGACACCAGGCCGACCAGTCATGGCAGTCAGGTCGACCAGTACTAACACTAACCTCTTAATGCTGAGCGCTTAGCGAGACAGCTGTAAGTACCATTTCTGTATTTGGTATGTCTCGGTTGGGGTTTGAACTCGCGACCTCCCGCATCCGAGGCGGACGCTCTAACCACTAGGCCAGCGGAACGGTAGTGAAAATCACGAGGAAAGAGACATATTGGAAACGGCTCCATCATTCAAGCATGAAGCTTGATAAATTCAGTTTTATGTTATCATGATTATTTAGGAGTAGCTGCGGTGGCTCAGTGGTTAGCATATCCGACTCAACAATTGCGTGTTCGAATCCTGCCAAGACCAGATCCGATCGGTTGCCATGGTGTGTTTCTGGGCATGGAAATCTACATCCGGTGTAGCGCTACATAACATTCCTTCATATGCTGATGCGCCGTTGAGCACAAACAACTAAAGTAATCTGGCGATTTAGGATAAACGCCGAAGATTAGGATCAAAGGGATGGTATGTTTCCTCTTAAAACAGCTGCTGAATTAACAATGGAAGGCCCTAATTAACAACCGATTTAACACTAATGAAGTGAGCTTAAACTCCTTGTAAGGTGGTTTTGTTTTGAAAAGCATCATTGAAACACGCAATACTTGTATGGGCGGATAAAATAGAGAGGTCTGCATTGAATTGAATATATGTAAAATGGCTGCCCATGTACTTTAGCTTTAGGTTTACGCCAACAATTTTACTCACTCTTTGGGTTATTTTTATTATCCATTTACATATGTAGGTAATTAGAAATGTACAGTGAGGCTATATTTTTTAAACCAATTTGGTTTCAGAAATCATGAGATGCAGTATAAAAAATTTTTTGTTAAGATACTCATCTTGAGGTCAACCAGTCCAAATTGAGTAAATGATATACACGTGTATTTTAGGAAATGGCTAATATTCAGCACATCTCTGTCAGGTTCCGGCTTTCGCATGCAAAAAAAATCAAATAAAAAAAATAAAAAAATAAAAAATAAAAAAAAAAAATCCCGGTTTCCTCACCACGGGAATAAACACCAGTTTTCACATAAACGTCTGCTCTTTTGAACCGGCAGTAGCAGCTTACATTAAAAGCCCGAGACACGAAACAATGGCAAGCGATAGAGCAAATACACACGATAAAGCCCTTTAGATCATGGTGTCATAATTCGCACGTATTGCAGACAGGAAGAAGTGATGGCATGCAAAGCATGCCTCTTGTATTTATTGCATTTCTGATGCATGCAATACATTTTGATTATTTTTCTAGTCTGAAGCTGGCATAAGACTGTGCGTTTATTTTCACAAAACTGACATCCAAATTCACCCAGTTGTACTACACACACACACACACACACACACACACACACACACACACACACACACACACACACACACACACACACACATTGTTCTCAGTTAGCGTCAAAAGAAATGTGAAAAATTGGCTATACGTGCTGCAGCCACTTTCTTTTTGTTTGCATTTTGTAGTAAATCGGGAGGAAAATGTAAGCATATGTGTAATTTCAGAACGCGTGGTTTGATCTTACACGACACGTCACTAGACAAAAAAATGCTTATATACACCAATGGCCAAGTACTATGCATACCAGCCTTCAGTGCCAGATGTCCCAGATTCAAATCCCTAATGGGAACAAGGAACTGTTTCCGAACAACTCCATTCGCATAATTTCTGGGTTTAGTGCTGAAGTCCGCTGTCCGTCGGATGTGGGCGTTAAGTGGACGTCTCACGAGTTTGGAGAGGCAGCCATATCCTAGTGGTTAAAAGATCACCTCTGTGGTATTCGAAAAAAGTGCACATGCCTATCACAACTACTAAGGTCCGTCTGGCACCATGGAGTGTTTCTTAGGGCACACGCACTTAATACCTGACATACCTTAGGATGCTTGTAATTGGTAGAATGAGACATTATTTCTTTTTTCGAATATGCAGTTTTTGCAAGGCGTTAGATTTGTTCCTATTGCAATAACAAGACGCAGATTGAAATAGGTAACAGAGAAATATTCTGTGAGGACTGGCATTTTCACGCTAATAACATGCACCCAACTTCGCCTCAAGTACAAATGCTACCGTGCAAAATCAAATGTTTACCTCCTGTCTCTGAATTCCAGTTGAATAGCTACGTCTGCATATGTACCAAGGGAACTAACTCTGTTTTAAACAAGATAAAAACGATAACCATTAGATACGATGGCATTTTCTTCCCCTTTCTTCCTTTATATCGTTCATAAACTATTCCTTGAATGTATGACAAATGACGGCGAATCCTGGCCCCGGAACAGGAATGAAGTTGGAATGGGGGTAATTCTAACCTCATCGGTCCGCATAAGTATGTAGGTAGGTAAGGCAGTATTGATCACATGGTAACAGCACCCCACTCTCCTTAGGGGAGATATCCTCGATCTGCCCGTTTTAGGATATAGCACAAAATCTATCAACGACTAACCTCCATTTAAACTTCTAGTTTCTCTTGCTGCTGAGGATATATATATATTTTCTGAAACCTGTTTGATCACTGTGCATTGATAAATCTGGTTTTGTTTGTTGTGTATTTGTAGGTTTAACGCCATTTTTCAGCACACGATAGACTATACATGGCGGCTAGTATATTTGGTGCAACCACCGACCCACAGGAACATACTGACGCTTTCTCATGTACCCACATTTGCCAAGCTGAGACTCGAACCCACGCGAACAGAGGTGAGATTTATGAATGATCTGTTAAGTGAGCACCTTTGACCATTCTGCCACCCGTACCTCCCCCTCCCCCAATATAGCTGGACGAATTTAAGCTCACATTAATAAAAAAAATTCTGATTGGAATTAATGTGATACAGGCATGCGGCATTTTTTTTTCTCTGAAGATTGTATCATTGAACTTAGTTCTAACTGGATGCTACTTGTTTGACAAGTAACTGGATAACAAGTGATAAAACTACTAATAAGTGCGTCAAAGAAAGGTTCCAAAAGTGAAGAAAAATGTTCGTAGAAAACCTCGCACTTTCTTCCAAAATATCAGGTTCTTACCAATATTGACCAATATACCACTAACATACGTACGACATCACAAAACTATTAAACTGCAAAAGCATATTATGATCTTGAAATGTAGCATGGTCATAAATAAACGAAGCATCACAAAAAGATTAAAATACAGCTATGCTAAATGAGTCCATTTTTCGCACTATTACTGTAACACAACCTGTCTGTGACAAATACTCCTGTTCTAAATGCTTGCCTACGTAATTAACTCTAATATACACCATTACTAGCACTGTTTTTCAAGTGTGTCCATTTCTTATTAAGTAAAACTTTGGGTTTCTAGTGTCTTAGATCACAGATTTTTTTTCTTGAAAATGTTCTAAGGTAATCGGGTACTACAATACGAACATTCCAGACAATCGTGGCACCACAATCCGTGAACTCAACACAATCGAGCACCACAATCCGAGCACTCAATACAGTCGGGGAACCACAATCCGTGCACGGACGACAGTGACCACAATCAGCACACCGAAGACTATAAAGGTACCAGTCCGTACACAAGGATAATCTGGACACCGCAATTAAATTAAATACTTAAGACAATCGGAGCATCACAATCCGAACACTCAAGAAAATAAGTGCACCACAGTACGTGAACTCACGACAATCAGGACACTGATATCTGAGCATTAAAGACCATTGGAGCACCACAATCCATGCACAAAGAATAATCCCGGGAACCACAATCCGGACACTCACGACAATCACAGCTCCACGATCCCTGTAATGAAGATAATCGGGGCACCACAATCCATGCACTGAGGACAATCGCAGAGTATGCATCAAAATATAATTTCAAAACGACGCATTGAAGAAAGATGACAAGCCAAAAATAGGGTGGGGGGACGTCGAGGAGACTTAAAATTTTTTTTTGTGATAAATGATCTCACAATAACAAACTTTCGAAATTCTCAGAACAAAAGAACCCAAAATATAACAATTGTAGCAGCAGGAAAGACTATGATGCTCTGAAGGGAAAACTTTGGACTGGTCATTTGTTCAGTTGCTAATCACATGGCACTGCATGATGTCCATCATTAATAAATTCCCCCACTGACAGGACAGTATAATAGAATCTATCAGAAAATAAAGTGAGTTGTAATATTTTCCCACCATGTACGTTGCTATATAGCTCTAGTCAACTGTGAAGAATAAAGCTGACTTAGTAGCCAATAAAGTTATTACACTAGCTGTGTCATTAATTGGACTAAATCAGCACAGACAACACAGAATATAATCTTGGGTTCATTTAGTTAAAAACAAATGGAAAATTTTTATATGGACTTAAAATTTTGTTCATCAGAACTCTTGTTTGTGTGCTTGCACCTTTATTTCCCATATTTCTGTTAACTGCAGCAATTATCTATCTGGCTGAATGCATCAGTACCGTTGGTACTTTGATCGACTTGAGAGTGATTCTTCAACGTTATGGTTAATTGTCATTGCCATAATTGTGGTAACCACATAATATTATTTCTTTTTTTTGTTGGTTTTAATGACACTTCTAACACATTATTGTCTTACATCATGTAGCGGAAATTGGAGTTAAGTGACTTTCCCAAGGACACACTGAGACAGCCGACCATGGCTGGTTATCAGATCCAAAACTGAGCAACCTTGGCACACTTAATTCATTTTGTGGCACCTTTGTATCAGTTGTTTTTATGAAAAACTAAGGTGAACCGAGTAGAAACGGGACCAACAATGTTGATAAAAAAAGCCAGAGAAGTTAAACCAATTTTAGATAAAAACTACCACGACCAACAGAATCAATGATTTTCCATTGTTAGTATTGCATGTTGTACAGTATACTCACGTCTCTATTTGTTGAAAATCTTCATAACCTTAATTCAATTATTTATGAATGACCTTGACCCCAAGATCAAAGGGGCCAGCGTGCATGTCGCTGAATACATTGTCTTAGCTTCATTCTGATTAATCCCAAGTATGACGAAAATCCACGAAGGGGTTTCGGAAATATGATGAAAGCCCAATGCCTCAACACAAACCTTTTATGACTGTGACTTTGACCCCAAAACCTTAATCCAAATTTGCTGTTACTAGGACCTTTGATCTCAATGTAAAAGTAGTGAGTAAACATGTTGTAGAATGAATTATCTTAGCTTTATAACGATTCATGCCAAGTATGATCGTATGATAAAAATCTATCAAGTGATCTAGGAAACATATACAAATTGATTTTTTTTTAAAAAAAAGAACCCAACCCCCCCAATAACTGTTTACACTGCCACCATTGGAAACATGACTATTACATCTTGCTTCCCACAATGAGGACTTGACAAAAATTAAGAGCAATCCAATGTGCTTCAAACACTTGACGTGTAATATTAGCTTGTTGCAGAGTCACTTTATGGATCGATCATCAGTTTTAATTTCTCTCAACTGTAAGTATATGTGACACAGTTTGCACACGTGAGATATGCCTATCTCATGCCAGTGCACTCAGTGATACTATAGATGACATCACAATGCTTCTGTAATTATGAATATCTGCAATGTTTCTAGCAGTTTCTCATATTGAAAAGACAATTGTATAAAATCTTGTTTACAAGAAATTCATTTTTTTCAAACTGAACTGAATATACTCTGTAATGATATAAAAAGCTGTGGAAAATAATCTTTATATTGCTCCACCCATACTGATGATCCGCCATCATTCTTCCACAACACTTTTCTAACAAGAAATGAGAAAAATAATCCACCACATGCATTGACATTGAATAAATCCTACCCCCAGATCAGAACTCGTGGGCAAAATCAGTAAACCTCACTGCAGCTGACAAATCCTGCCCCTTCATATCACGGATTGTGTTATTCATCAGGTACACATCTCCAGTGGCGTCACTAGGGGGATGCGGACCGCACCGGGTGACACCATCAGAGGGGGTGACACCAAAATGACTCTCCATAAAATTTTTGAATTTTTGTTCAGGAAGAAGGTCCATGGAGGTGTCACCATGAGTTACTGCACAGGACTATAAAATTTTTGAATTTTTGTGCAGGAAGGAGGTCCATGGGGGTGACACCAACACTAGTGACGCCACTGCACATTTCATTTTGAAGATTCTGGAATTTACAGACGTGGGAACGTCAAACAGACTACAGTATTCTGGTTTTGTGGCATTTTCCCTTGACCACTGAACTTTTGATGTGAATACTGTAAGGTAGCACATGAAACTAGGTAAAGATTTGGCAAAATAGTAGTAGTGTTTGCAAAAGCAATTGCCTGGAGAAGAAAACTGGCCATTGTCTTGCATTATTCCTTACTATAAGCTTTACTTTGCAAACCTATCAATACATGGTCATTGATCCCTTTCTGTGGCCTTGACTTTAAAGCAAGGGATGTGGCTATAAAATGTGACAAACATGTCCATGATAATAACTGGTTCAAATTTCATTAAAATGTCTTAAGTGATTGAAAAGCTTACTCTCGACAATGACACAAGTCAGAGAAAAACATTTTCCCTTGCTGTAGATGCAACCTTGTGGCAGGGGGCATGACTTTGGCATATGACACCATATATATACTTGAACAAAGTTCATTAAAATATCTTCTGTGGTTCAAAAGTTATACTTGGAACAAAATCCAAATCACATAATTACATTTTCCGTTGCTATGACCTTCATCTGGAAATAGAGGTCATTACTGTTTATATAACACACTGTCTGGTCATGAAAATCTCGAAATAGAGGTCATTACTGTTTATATAACACACTGCCTGGTCACGAAAATCTCGACCATTAAAAAGTTTTGGACTGGACAAGCAGATGTTAAGTCCGATGGATGAACAGACAGACAGATATCACAAAATAAATGCCCGACTTCTGGACAGTTTCAAAGTACAGTAAAACCTTAGTAAGTTCAACATCATCTGAATGCTTGGCTTACTTGAATCATCCTCTTTGGAAAGCATTTGTTTGCCTGCAACCTTGGAACACCTGAAACTACTGAAAACGTGAACCAAAAGTTTAGTCCTGTAGCTGTTTTCAAAGTACTACTGTAAATTCAGGAAAGTTTTGTCTAGATGATTTGGGTGGATCACCAAAAGGTTTTGACACTGAAGCATACAAATTACACTGGTAAAGCATACATCTTAAACTGATAAAGCATACACCTTACATTGGTAAAGCTCAAAATCTACCATCTGTTAACTTATGTTCTAAAAATGAAAATATTTAGGAGCATCATCAGAAATTGTTGCTGAAAGTTTGGTGCATTAGAAACAGAGTGTGTGTGATTTAGATTTTTAACGTAGCTTTAAAAATTTTTCAGTCATATCGCTACAATGTCTGCAGTGTGACAGTTTATAGTGATGTCTAGCACTGGGGCATCATGCCACAGACATGTAGCATGATGTCCAACCCAGTCACATTATCCTGACACCGGGCCGACCAGTCCTAACACTAACCTCTTAATGCTGAGCGTCAAGCGAGGCAGCTGTTAGTACCATTTTTTAGAAGTCTTTGGTATGACTCGGCCGGGGTTCGAACCCGCGGCCTCCCGCATCCGAGGCGGACGCTCTAACCACTAGGCCACCGGAGCGGTCAAATTTTAGAAACAGATTAAACACTGCAAACAGTATTCTTCAGACATTTTTACACAGTATGTATGTGTGTACGTATGCACATCTGTCTGTATATACATACATTTGTCTGTGTATCTATGTATGTATGCACATGTCTGTAATCTGCACATACACACATCTGTCTGTCTGTCTCTCTGTATGCATGCAGAGATGCTGTCAGGAATTTTTTTAAGAGGGGAGGTCAACCATACCTACTGGGGGGGGTGAATGGGGGGGGCATTGCTAAATGGTAGCTGATGGGTAACAACTGTATTATAAAGAAAATGAATACCTAATACCTAATATACATACCTAATACCTAATATGCATACCTAATACCTAATATGCATACCTAATCTTAAACAAGAATTTAATCATTTTATAGCACTTCTTTCACATGAAGCATATAAGGTATCTGCATACCTAATTTAGTTTGCTGAGCAGGGAAATATTCTTATCTGCTTCTTCCACTCCACTTCTTCACAGCCTCAGCAAACACGAAATTGTCTATATGACCCCCTTGTATTTTTAAATAGACATCAGTTTATTCACTGTTTCTGATGTTAACCTATTCCTCAGAACAATGTGAATCTGGTTTTGTGAACTAAATCCCCTCTCATAATCTGCAGTTTGCATTGTGAGAACCACTGCAATTTTGTCCAATTTAAACAAATTAGGGACCTGTCTTCATGATATTAATAATATATAATTTTCCAAAGCTCCATCATGCTGTCTCTAGGATATTTATGTTGTAAGATTACATTTCTCCAGTTCACTAAAGAGAACATTTGCTGTCACATGTACTTCATTCACATGCAAGTTCACAAGGAAAAGTGTTTGTGCACTTAAATCATTACTAACCACTTTTGCATATATAACAAGTTTTATTAACAAAAATGTCGGTGTTCTCATCTATCATAACACTGATAAATTCACTAGAGTGCAGTTTCTCTTCAACATATGTTGTGATCAAATCTGTAAAAGTGTCATTAATTCTTCCCCTGTGCTGTCAGATTCATAGTGTGCGTTATCACGTCATTAATTCTTCCCCTGTGCCGTCAGATTCATAGTGTGCGTTATCACGTCATTAATTCTTCCCCTGTGCCGTCAGATTCATAGTGTGCCTTATCACGTCATTAATTCTTCCCCTGTGCCGTCAGATTCATAGTGTGCCTTATCACGTCATTAATTCTTCCCCTGTGCCGTCAGATTCATAGTGTGCCTTATCACGTCATTAATTCTTCCTCTGTGCTGTCAGATTCATAGTGTGCCTTATCACGTCATTAATTCTTCCCCTGTGCTGTCAGATTCATAGTGTGCCTTATCACGTCATTAATTCTTCCCGTGCTGTCAGATTCATAGTGTGCTTTATCACGTCATTAATTCTTCCCCTGTGCCGTCAGATTCATAGTGTGCTTTATCACGTCATTAATTCTTCCCCTGTGCCGTCAGATTCATAGTGTGCCTTATCACGTCATTAATTCTTCCCCTGTGCCGTCAGATTCATAGTGTGCCTTATCACGTCATTAATTCTTCCCCTGTGCCGTCAGATTCATAGTGTGCCTTATCACGTCATTAATTCTTCCCCTGTGCCGTCAGATTCATAGTGTGCGTTATCACGTCATTAATTCTTCCCCTGTGCCGTCAGATTCATAGTGTGCCTTATCACGTCATTAATTCTTCCCCTGTGCCGTCAGATTCATAGTGTGCCTTATCACGTCATTAATTCTTCCCCTGTGCCGTCAGATTCATAGTGTGCGTTATCACGTCATTAATTCTTCCCCTGTGCTGTCAGATTCATAGTGTGCGTTATCACGTCATTAATTCTTCCCCTGTGCCGTCAGATTCATAGTGTGCGTTATCACGTCATTAATTCTTCCCCTGTGCTGTCAGATTCATAGTGTGTGTGCGTTATCACGTCATTAATTCTTCCCCTGTGCCGTCAGATTCATAGTGTGCATTATCGCCAGTCCTTAAGACTGTGTTGCTTCACATCCATTAAATTTCTGCAATTCAATCCGATTCCATATGCCATGTCAAAGTTGATGTTCGAAAATTTGTGCAACCATTTTCGTTAGTAAATGGATTATCTTTCTTATGTTCTTGACACAAAACACATAACATCCCTCCTTTTGCTTCTTTCCTTAACCAGTTGTAGGTACTCAACCATTTATCTTGAAAATTTCAGTTCCTTTTATCTCTTTTTCTTAGCCTCCAGTTCCCCATCCACATGCAACTTCTCTGTCAGTGGTTTGTGTGACATCTTCATTTCTCATTGGAACACGAGAGCTTTCCTCTTGCTCTATAGTACTGACAGTAACAGACGATCTTAATGTGTTGTCCATAGCAGACGATCTTACTGCAAAGAAATCTGTTATCTTCTTTTTCAGCATGTTTAAGCTCACTGCTTGTTTCATTTCTAGTCTGGCTGATCAATGAATCTAATTGTTATACCCCTCTAGGAGACAATTAAATCAGAACCCCTCAATAAATACTGCAAAATACCCAAAATGTAGACTGGTCCTCTGTCATACTTGTATAATAATACATATGAGCAATATCTATACAATGGCCAGGAACCAGGACATAAAAACAGCAGCCGATCTCAATCTTATAGTTGCTTTATTGAAACACTGTATATACCTTATTCTAGCCTGATTGAGATCACTGGGAAAATGGATGTCTAGCCTGATTGAGATCACTGGGAAAATGGATGACTAAGACTTAATTTTGACAAAATGTAATTTTTAAATTCTGTCTTTATAAAATACCCCCTCCCCATGTGCATTGGGTACAATAAATTGTGGGAATCACAAATAATTTGTGTGACCTTTCCCCCCATTGGTTTTGATTTTTTTGAGAATCGCGCAATCCCCCATCCTGACAGCGTGTGTGTGTGTGTGTGTGTGTGTGTGTGTGTGTGTGTGTGTGTGTGTGTGTGTGTGTGTGTGTGTGTGTGTGTGTGTGTGTGTGTGTACATATGTATAATGGCATATCAGCACCATCTTAACCATGTAGTGTTGAGTAAGTTTGGGCATTAAAAAAAGCATTCAAAACAAAATGAATGCAAGAAAGTGTTAAAACCCTTAAAATACACATTCAAATTTTTATGATAAACTGCATTCGTTTAAAAAGTCCAAGATTCTCTCCGCATGAACATCATGGGATGCATCCAATGGCAAAAAGTTTGCCTCCATTAGTCACCACTTTTGACATGCAGAACAGCACAGCAGTCCTATTCAACATTCCCAAGCCAGCATGAGATTTTGAATCCCATGATGGTGCCTTTTTACGGAGACACCGCAAATGTACATCAGTTAAAACTGCCAACAATAACAAAGCTGTATTTATCTATGGATAATGCATACAAAGATGCTAAAACCAAAGACCTAAATCTACCATGATAGACTGATTTCTTTTTTTTTTAATGGTATCGCAATATATGAAGTTTATATTTTGCAGAAGTAGATTAATTTGCCTTGCCCCAAGGACTTGCCACAGTAGATGCTTTGGACTGATCTGATGGTTGGGGTTGAATCCACACTACTTTGGTTTAGTGCAACACCATAACCACTGAGCTACTGCAACTTCTGCCATGGCAGAATGTACCAGATATAGGTCTGCTTGGTTAACAATTGGATGCATGTTACAAATAAATAGCAAAGTTCTGTGGATGCAAGTTACACACAAATAAATAGCAAAGTTCTGTGGATGCATGTTACACAAATAAATAGCAAAGTTCTGTGCATGCATGTTACACACAACTAAGTAGCAAAGTTCTGCAAAGTCAACCAGAAAATCAATGCAGTAAATTTGCCTTAAAAAATAACAAAGGAGTAAATGATTTAAATATTTTAATTCATGCCAAGATTTCTTCTTTTGTTGTTCTGAAGGTATACATCCTTTATACATTCCTAGGAGTTACCTACATTGTCCATCTATGGAAACAGAAAGATTGATTAAATACAATACACAGTTTCACATTACACATTGTTCTGATAAATATTCCTTCTATCTTCCTCATTTGCTTTTGATAAAAATCTCTCATCGGCAAGAATGCTGGTTCATCTTGTACAAAGATTACCTCCCTTGACCTACTCATGTCCACCCCATCCTACTGCCTGCAAAATAAATAGACAATAACACAATTAGTTTGTTAAAGTTGTAACTGTTGGACATGAATGGTTTTTTTAATCATTTTAAAAATTTACCAGACAAAATTACATCAATATTTTCAAAAATACTGACAATCTGAATTTTAAAAAAAAATGTCAGAAGCTACTGTACAATGACAGTGAATTATTTTTTACTTTTGTTATAGAAAAGGCTTCATTTATTCATATCACAGACAGACTCCAAAGAACAATTTCATTAAGCTGCATCTACAAATATGAGTTTACATGGTTTTGAAAATAATATCCTGTAATAATAAAAAAAAAAGTAGTCACAATGCCAGTTCTTAGCCTATGTACTAAAACAAATTAAGGATGGTGTAAGCCAATTTTTGGAAAGTACAGCAAATGGTGAATAGCATCATTCTACATGAACCAGATATTTGGAGATATCAGTACATTATAATGCAATTTTATAATCCATTTTTAAATACATGTATAAACTAGAACTATTAGTAATGGGTGCATCATAAGGGGCCCCACCAACTACAATTGGCGTGGCAGGGCCTTAAATGGGGAAAATGATGTTGTCGAACCAAAGTTATGAAGAACAAAAAAAAAAGAAAAAAAAGAAAAAAAAAAAGGCCACCAGGGGAAATAACTCCTCTAAATTGTGAGATGGCATGCTGTAAATTAATCTCATTCAAAGGTTCATCATCATAAAACTGCATCCTGGATGTAGAACTCCAGCAATCCTTGATAAAATAATGCAGTGGAAACTAAGTATGGAGGATAGGCAATTAGAGCTGGGAGCAGGGGATGGTGGTTTGTAAATAATTGTTGTGGAACTCTGGAAATTGAACTCGTTCAAGGTTTTATTAATATAAAGCCCTACAGCCAAATATGGCTAAAAAGCTACACACTTTGGTAAAGTTATGCTGCAGAGACCAAAACCAGGAGGACAATTAGGGGGGCATAACCCTGTCGATGATGTCATATTGCTATAAAACATAACTCACTGAACGTCTCATCAATATAAAATCTGATCAAATTTAGACTTTGGTTGAAATCCAAGTAACCTTGGTAACATTATGCTGCAGAAACCTAAACAAGAACGAAGGCAATCAAGTGGCTTAACTCCTGTAAATGATGCTATGGAATCCTGGAAATAATCCTAATTCAATGTTAAATCATTGTAGACCTGCATGCCAATATTTGGCTCAAGTCCAACAATTCTTAGTAAAGGTGGGCTTCAGAAACGAAAACTGGGGGGGAATATACAATCATGGGCCATAAGTTCTCTAAACAATGAAAGAAGGCTGGAAACAAAACCTAGTTATGCTATCTTGAAGAAACTTCAATGCTGATGGATGGAAAATGTTAATTAATAGGATTCTGACAAATTCAACAAGCAGAGCTCTGTTGATGTTCCTATCAATAAAAAAATTCATCATTCTTCCCTGTAAGAACCACAGCACATGCAAAATAGACCTAGAAGCAGACCTAAAACTCAATGTGCAGACCCAGATTTCACAATCACTTTTCATAAATCATAACCTGCTTTCACAGATATTTGGATTAAACATCAAGGTTCTGTGATTCCACTTTTATGCACCAGTTTATTTACATTTATTTGGGACAAATGGAACAATACTGGATTTATGTTTCCTGTCAAGTTAGAGATAAACTATAAAACCAGGCATGAAAAATGTATGCACTTCTAAATTTGTTTTGCCCTTATTTTTAGGTAGCTGAGTTGAGAATGTGATGATATAGGCAAATTCAGATATTGGCTCCATGGTATAATTGAGTGGAGAACCTCCTATCTATAGTAACAACCTAAAACAGTCATGAAAGTGTGTGACTGATTCTTAGCAAATGAGTTTGAAAAATTCCTTTTCTGAAATCTAGGACAAGTAAAACTGACTGCTGGACAAGTATAATGTCATACAATTTGCCAAGTGGGGAAAAAAAAATCCAGATTTTGATACAATTTCATGAGCCTTAACACTCGACAGTCTTGGAGATTTTTATATTTGTCCTACCCAGACTTGCCACCTACCTCTTTATCTTTCATGTTCATTTTCTTCTCAAGGGTCATTGCAAGCACCTGAGACCTAAAGGCCAGATTCTTGGTCTTCTCTATCACCTGCTGGTATGGGGACATAGCCAGAGCACCCATCACCACATGGCCCTGAAAAATACCATATTAATGTTAGACTTTTATACATTCTGACTGAATAATGTTCACATGAAATTAGAAAAGCATACTCTAAAGCTGTGCAATGTCTGCACAGTTGTGATATGATACGTATCTTGACAACTGGTGATGAAATACATACCGTCATATGTATCATACAGTTAACAAGCAATACAATACATATCACAAGAATGGAGTGATACACAATATGTATCCTATAGTTAGCTTGCAAAACAAAACATCACAAGAATGGTTATACAGAGTATGTATCATACAGTTACCAAGTAGTACAATACATATCAAAAGAATGGAGTGATACACAATAAGTATCATACAATTAGCAAGTAATACAATACATATCACAAGAATGGATACACAATATGAATCACAGTTATGAAGCTAGTCAGCAACCAATACAATACATATCACAATAATGGAGTGATACACCATATGTATCATACAGTTAGCAAGCCATACAATACATATAAGAACATTGTAATACACAGTATGTATCATATAGTTAGCAAGCAATACATATCACAAATAATGGAGTGATACACCATATGTATCAACAGTTAGCAAGCAGTACAATACATATCACAAGAATGGAGTGATATACAGCATGTATCATACAGTTAGCAAGCAGTACAATACATACCATAAGAATGGAGTAATACACCATATGTATCATATAGTCAGAAAGCAATACAATACATATCGCAAGAACAGTGACCATACATCTCACAGCCTTCAACATTGTTCATTAGTCGCTGTGTGTATTTTTTAAGTCAATGTTTTAGCTTTGAAAGTCTGTCAGAAGGTTACTAGTAGTATTTGAATATATCAAGACCGTTTTGCAGAATTCGTGAGATTAAAGAGATGATATGAAAAACAATAAACACACCTGATTATTGCTTTATTTCTTTTAAATGTAAAAAAAGCATACTCCATATATAGCTGAGTGTAAAACATAATTGGTGAGCAAAACAAAAGCATAATGATTATGCCAAAAGCATAATGGTTGACAGGTATGAAGAAGTAAAAATGAAATAGAATCATCTTTTCAAAAGCTAATCCTATCACTAACTGAAATGAGATGGTGAAAACATTATAATGATGCACTATCAGTTTTTTTTAACTAGCTTGGTTTAGGAATCATAATAATGAAATTAGCAGTTAATCCCTTAGGTATGGAATGGGTAATGCAAGTTTTAAGCACATGTATTTTTAAGAAACCCTCTAGATCATATGGTTTTATCAACACAGAATAGTTTCATCAAACCAGAAACATTAAGGATTGTTCGATGCTGTGAGATACAGGCATTGTTCTGATTATTTAGAAACTGGACAAATACTGAATCTTCAATAATATAGTGTTTCCTTATGTTTACTATAGGAATTGAATTAGTACCAAATAACCTTAAGAGCTCTAACAAAGCAGGAAGCAACTGTGATCAATGAAAGGCTTGCTCCAATGCATCTGAATGACATGGTTGACTTGCCTAAATATCAAGACACAGAACACACAGTAAACAATATAGACAGCTATTTTTGTGTGCTTCTTATTATGCAACACTGATGGTCATGTGTTCCTTTTCAAATTTTATTGTGAATAATTGCAGAAATACTGTATTGAAACGGACACAACTCCTTATGAATCTTCTATTTTTTTATTTGGTATTTACTCACCAGTTTGGAGTCTATCTTAGCGTCAAGTCGAGCGTTCCGGATCAGGTTAACAATCCAGCGTTCAGCATCGTCAGGTGTCATGTTCAACTTCTGGGCCAACATACTAACAAGTATATAAAGGCTGTACATAATCAAGAGCAAATAATTCTAACTGATCTACAAATGCAGTGCACTGAATGACTAGTCAAAGTGTCAATACTTGCAGTGGTCAAAGTCACGATAAGCTGTCTAAGATACTAACACTTTTGATAAGTCACATTAAACTGTCCAAGATAATAATGCACTAACAAGTCACTGTAAACTGTCCAAGATAATAATGCACTAACAAGTCACTATAAACTGTCCAAGATGCAAATGCTAAGAAAAGTCACTATAAACTGTCCAAGATACAAATGCTTTGAAAAGTCACTATAAACTGTCCAAGACACTAATGTTTCTTCAAGTCACTATAAACTGTCTAAGATGCTAATGCTAATGTTCTGACAAGTCACTATAAACTAAGATACTAATGCTCTGATAAGTCACTATAAACTGTCCTATATACTAATGCTTTGAAAAGTCACTATAAACTGTCCAATGCTTTGAAAAGTCACTATAAACTGTCCAAGACACTAATGTTTTGACAAGTCACTATAAACTAAGATACTAATGCTTTGATAAGTCACTATAAACTGTCCAAGATACTAATGTTTTGAAAAGTCACTATAAACTGTCCAAGACACTAATGTTTTGACAAGTCACTATAAACTAAGATACTAATGCTTTGAAAAGTCACTAGAAACTGTCCAAGATACTAATGCTTTGAAAAGTCACTATAATCTGTCCAAGACACTAATGTTTTGAAAAGTCACTATAAACTGTCCAAGATACCAATGCTTTGATAAGTCATGAAACTCCACACAATGTTTTAATATAATGAGCATAACAGACACGAAAGTTGATGATTTCATAATAAAGCTTATGGTAGTTATTACTGTTGCAATTACAGAGACATCTGCCTCAATGGATAACTCCATACAAAGACAACACTTTTAAGCACTTTACAATGTATATGAATATAAAACTGTATCAAACTTTTTGAGCAACCCACATTTTACTACCATGTTATGCTTGCTAAGGTATGTAATGAAACTGTATGTCTGATATAAATGCCGACATCTACCTGGGGAAATGTTATGAAAACTGTAATGGGGGGTGGGTGGGTAGATATTTGTAGCCATCCAGGATTCCAATAAAGAACATCCTGGCATATTACATGCCTGAATTCTTTTCCAGGATGTTCAGATGCCTACCACTGGAAATTCTCTTTTTTTTTCCAACTTGTACACCCTTGTGTAGTTTTTTCCTTGTTGTATAGAAGTAGCCAGGGTCCATAATTGCTGTGTTGCAGATCAACGTGCTGTATAGTCAGAATAATCCTGCTGTCTGAATTCACTCTTAAATCCAACTGATTTTACAATTAAGTGACATCTAATAGTTTTGACAGACTTTACTAATGGGTACATTTTGTAAATGAGAATCTATGAATATGAATTGCTTTCTGTCTGGTAACTGGAAAATGCAATCTGGGCTGCAGTGCCACACTATAGTCACTAGTTTCACATGACCATCACAAAAGACAAGCATATCGTAGGTCACTGTTTATTGACAAATGGAAGGCAATAGATCTGAGGAAGGATTGGTGGCTCCATCTGTCTGATATACATACATCATTAATGAGGTGTACACGGTCCAAGTGGCTAACCTGCTGGAATGGCTTTAGACAGAGCCCATGCTGCCAACCTGCTGGAATGGCTTTAGACAGAGCCCAAGTGACTGACCTGCTGGAATGACTTTAGATAGAGCCCATGTGGGTGACCTCCTGGAATGACTTTAGACAGGCCCAAGTGGTCAACCTGCTACAAAAGCTTTGGACAGAGCCCTAGGAGCTGACCTGATGGAATGACTTTAGACAGTCTATGTAGCTGACATGCTGGAATGACTTTAGACAGAGTCTACGTAGCTGACATGCTGGAGTGTCTTTAGACATAGCCCAAGTGGCTGACCTGCTGGAATGGCTTTAGACAGAGCCCAAGTAGCCTACCTGCTGGAATGGCTTTAGAAAGGGCCCAAGTGGCTGACCTGCATCAACTGCTTCAGCACTAAAGATAACTTTGCCAGTCAGTTTACTAATACCAAATACAACAGCTGATTCAGATTGATTTTAATAGTGACTCATTTGAGATTAAGGTAATTTGTATCTGCTATAACCCATTAAGATCTGACACTGACTAAATACAATTGTGGCTGATTAGAGACCAAGGCTGATTGTAAAAACACATTCTGATGATATCCATCTTAAGAACAATGGTTTTGACCAAAAATGTTAAACTGATGGATGCTAAGAATTCAATATTTAAAAAAAACCCCAAACTATTATTTATAAACATTTTTAAATTCATATAATTTTTGGGGCCATGGGTTCCATAGCACTGCTTTGTTATATACAGAACTGCATTATAATGAATTGCACTGTAACTGTCCCAGGAATGTAACGGATGAATCGATGGATGTTACTTCATGATAATGCTCTGATGTGCCTATAATTTTACCCTCATTTTGGCAGTGATTCAATTTAAGTATGGCCTGAAGGTACTTTATGTTAAAATATTACGACCACAACTTCATTCGATCTCTTTTGAGCCTGTGCATCATTTCATCTCTTTTGAGGTAGTGTGGCATGGAAGCACATATCAGTTTTTATTAGGCAGGGTGTAAGTACATCTAACATGTTTTACATTAGCCCATCAGTAATTTACTCAAATTTCATGTCTTTTATTATGCTAAAATTTTAGATTCACTGAATTGAAAATGTTATCATTTGACCTCTATATAAATGACACCTGACCACAATGGAAAATTTGGTTTATGTAGTATAATTGTAAACACAATTGAATGTAAACCATCTCCCAACTTTTATATCATGTCAACTTTAAATCTTTTTACCAGAGTCTGGTAAAATTCTTTCCAAAAGATAAAATCAAAATTAGTGTCCATCTCTGTCCAAAAATTTGCATTGGAACTGAGCTGGATTTTAATGAGCAAGAATCAAACTGACTGGGTTCAAACAGGCTGTGTATTTGACCATGAATCAAGCTGACTGGGTTCAAACAGGCTGTGTATTTGACCATGGAGATATAACACTATAACAATCCATGTAACCATGTAGCAAATTCAAAAATATAATGCTGACATTTATGGCTTTGCTTCATGTTAAGGGTTTTATTCTATCTGGTGTTAGATGCTTTTTCAATTGCATAATTTTCATACATGTAAAATAAATAAACAAGTAAATGTACTGTTCTTTTTATCAACTAAAAATTAGTTTAAGTAAAATGACAATGAGACCTGCAATTATACAAGGTAAAAAAAAAATACTTCAGACCAGACATGTGCAGAAAGAAGACTGGAAGTTGAGAATACATGTTCAAAAATAAATAATCATAGGTACATTGTCAAACCTGTCAATGCCAAAAGAGATCTGCAATAAATGTATCATCTCCTTAACATGAATGGACCTCATTAATATACTTGTCAGAAAGATCTAAATCAGACCAGACATGTGGTTCTAGAGTGGCAGGAAGCTCAGCCAATAAGATGCATGGTCACTTCATTAATCTGTGTGCATCTTGGTTAGTACAGAATTATTTAGATATCTTGATATAAACCTCTTGTTACATGTAGGCTTGTACAATAATAACAAGAGAAAAGAGTGAAGTCAACAAGCTTTGTATATTTTAACAAAATAATTTATTTCCCTAGAAAACAATGTAAAAATTGGAAAATAGGACTTACAGTTTGTGAATATAATCCAAAATTTAATCCTAAGAATGAAAAATACAAGTCCTATCACTAAATAGTTCTTTTAGAATCCAGGTTCGAATCTCGACGCCGTTCCAATATGGAAGGCGATGATGTCAGATGTGGTTGTTTTACAAAATGGCAACAATTCCTCAAATGAATCACAGTTTTTGTTTCCAAATAATTCCAGAATAAATTGCCATTGAATTTCTTTCTCCCATAATTGTATAAAAAAATACACTCGTTTGGTTTTCCAGAGAATTAAATTCCAAAAGCAAATGAACTTAAAAAACAATCTGGTTTCAACAATTGAAAATTCTCCAGCTCTCGAGGTTTTAAAAATACAACTGACTGACAAACGCTCAGAAAGGATATCGTGAGATAGGTCACGTAGTCTCTTAACACTTTAACAACACAATAGGAAAAATGAAATTTGTCACGTAGCACTATCTAAGAGCCACTCTCTCTCTGAAATAAATTTAAAAATAAAACATTGTTTATTCAGACTAGACCGAAATGATCTTGGCAATAGCCAATCGTTTTTGCGTACCTTACACTACCGCACACCAGGGTGAACTAAAAATAATGCTAATGTAACACCTTTTACGATTTAGATAAACAACATTACTGAAAGAAAATATCGAATCCCGTGAAAATAATCATTACAATAAAATGTAATGAAACAAAAATAAAATAAAAAGAATTTTAAAACTAAAACACAATTACATATACGTAACACTATATTCCAAGTTCGATCAAAATCAAATCAGAGATATGTCCTCATGAGTCAAAACAAGCTCAGCCAATCAGATGCAAGATAACTAATTCATATGCATGGATCTCACTTTTTACTGAAATCATCTGAGATCTTCATGATATAATCCCATATTCCAAGTTTAATCAAAATTGGATCAGAAATGTTGCCTCCAGTGACAGCTAAAACACTAGGATAACAAGAGACCCAAGTGGGCCCGAGTTTGTCCATTTGGTTGACAACTACCAGCTAAATGCAAAGGCAGTTGGCTTAGAAATAAAAGTTATCATGATGCTCGCTGGCACTGAGATATTTTTCTGTTTCTAGTAACCACATAACACCTGCCACAGTTCGTATAGCTTTGCATCATGGGTACAGACTTAAATGCCTGTGTGCCAGGATACTTTCAGTTGAAATTTTGGCTGTTCTGCAGGTTTTTGAAAGTTATTTGAAGGTCTTTCTCATTTCTAGTAATGGTAGCCATATATGAAGGGCTTCATGTGCAAAAATTTTAAAGACATTTATGTAAGGATGATTTCTATCAAATTTTGGTCAAATTTCTTTTCAACATTTTTTTTGAAGAGTAACATTTGCCTTAAGGGAAGAGTGACCTTTAATCAAGGATAGTCTGTGCAAAATTTGGTTTGATATCTGTTATGTTTTGCTTGAGACGCTGAAAATAGGAACTGTTTAGACATAGCACCATGAACAACAGACAACACATGCTGGACATTGGACAACACTATGAACAACAGACAATACCATGAGCTACCTTGACCTTATGGCCAGGTCAGCTAAAAACTCACTTGATACTGATGCATTCATGAATTCTGCAGAAAGTCTCAAATATCAGCAGGCGAGCATTTTCAATGAAGTCTTCCAGGCAGGCCACGAGAAAGAAATCGTTAATTAAAACCTTGAAAGAAAAAGAAATTTGAAAATTAATGCTATTATGATATAAATTTCTGTTAATGCAGGTGAGACATGAATCTAAAACATATCAAGATACACAATTAGGCATACTGCAACAATTTATGCACATAATATGATATATAACCAGGGTTTTCAATTTTCGTATTTTATTTCCTATGGACAAGTGGCTTTTTGAAAATATCTGACTTCCTGCCAAGCAACTTGTAAATGCTTTTTTTTATTTCCAACATGTGATTTAAAAGAAGCAAGTGTCTCTAGACACCATAAAAAGTCTGCTTGTGATAACCTCATGCTGACTGATTATGACTTCCCATTCAGGGGAAGTAGTGACCAGATGTTTACATAGCTGGCATGGTGGCATACTGGATGTCAGATTGGCACCAATTTCATTTAGCAATAACCAGACACCATAAGAAGTCTTTAAGTCAAAACCCCTTGTTCACATAACAAGATTTCAAGACTGTTGCTTTTGTGGTTGTCATAATTGAAGTCCAAGCAGCACCAGTTTCATTTATGAACAACTAGACCTTGGGATGAATGTGTCAGTAAATTTTCATGACATTCCTCCGAGCAGTTTAGGAGGTGTAGCAGTAACAGGCTTGTGCTAATGGATGGATAACAGAAAACAGGTCATCCCACAAGTTCTTCTGGTCTATGACCAGTAAAGCTAATAAAACGTAAAACAAACTAGAGCTATTAGCCAAGAAAATAAAAGACCCTGTTCACTACTATCTACTCAGTCAAGGCCTTAATGAGTGGAGACATAGTTAGAAGAATGAACATTCAGGGGCCATAACTCCTCTAAAAGATCACATGGAATGCTGGAAAATAAAAACATGCAGGATCTTATCAATTTAAAGCTGCATGCCAAATTTTGTTGAAATCCAACATTTCTTGGTACAATAATTCCGCAGAAATCAAAGTCAGAGTAAAGGCATTCAGGGGCCATAACTCTTCTAGATGTAAAATGCTTGACATGAAACCCATTCATCGTTTCAGCAATATAAAACTACATGCCAATTTGGTTCAACTTCTACAAACCCTGGTGTACTAACACTGTGTCAACATTGTGTAAATCAAAGACTGGAGGAGATACAAACATCTTAGAGGTGATGTCTATTTATATGAAAGCCACTGACAATGTGCAGATGAAAGCCACTGACAATGTGCAGATCATACTTTGTTCAACTTGTAATCATTTTATTTCCTACATGTTTTTAACCTCTTATTATGACATTTATTTGAATACATGGTTTCTGACAATTTAGGTAAAACATCCTTAGGATGGTTGTGATATTGTTTCATACCACTACATGTGTCAATGAAAATACCTGCAATGCAACCGTACATGCAACATGGACAAGCACATCTACAAACACTACATCTCCCACATGCATGTTCATGTACACAGTTACCAATTATTTAATGTGTTAACAGACAGTCAACAAAACTGAGCTGATACACATTTTGGAGTTTTAGGAAAGTTACTGAACTCCTTCAAGATATTAATATCAATATCCATACCAAATTTGGCTGAATCAAACTAACTTTGGTAAAGTTAAGCTGCTGAAACCAAGGTCAGAAGGATCTGAAATCGGGGCATTACTTGTGTAAATGACTGTTATTGTGGTGGGTTTTACACCATTTTACAGCACACGATTGGCTATACAAAGTGGCTAGGATATCTGGTGGAGGAAGAACCCAGAAAAGACCCGGGAAGAACCAGTGACCCATGGAAAGCTTTCTCACATACTGTGGCTAAGCCAGAGACTTGAACCCACATGGACAGAGGTTAGATGGCAGTAATCAATAAAAGTGAGTGCCTTAGACCATATCCAATAATATTAAAGTCCATTATACAAATATCTGTGTAGAACAAATGGAGATTATTTTCCTATGTATCAAGAAAAATTTGTATTATGGGTGATAAAACTAGTTGTAATGGTTTGGTACTGACAAAAATACATATCATCAACAATTTCATGATTCAATCATGAACAGTGCTTGAGAAATGAACAAAATATATCAAATTTAATGTAAATTTTATGTAAAACATAAAATATGGGCCATAATGTCCTCAATGCAAGAACTTAGCCATTAAAATGCAAAATATTGATGACAGTGACCTTATATATATATATATATATATATATATATATATATATATATATATATATATATATATATATATATTATAACTCCTGGTACATGATTTTTATCTCATTATAGTAATTTTTATTCATGGCTGTAAACTGTACAGAATATCTTTAGTTAGATTGTGCCTACGTGACTCGAGTCTATTAAGAAGGTAAAATTACACAAGATTTATAAATAAATGCTGATGTATGTGTTGACAATTAAGAATAATAATCTTAATAGTGGGACTTAATGGCACCTTTTGGATTAATTTCTCATTGGCTGATAAGGTTTGAACTGTTCTAGAAGAATTCAGTAACTTCCCATTGGTTGGGTTAGGTCACCTAAATAGGCAATTTTGAGGCAAAATGAGTAGTAAGACTGAATTATAGTCAAAATAAACACTGTGTATAAGGAGAGAACTGAGCAATCAGTTTCCTGGTTTTGAAATTTGCATGGAACTTTATATTCCTTGGGAATCTCATAGAAACTTGATCAGGGTTATTTTGGATTCACTTCATAATACTTAAGTTCCTCTCACATTTTCCTTTATAACTTTGACAATTAAATTATTTGTAAAGTTTTACAAAACTTGTTGGTTCTGCTTCTTTCTGTTGTTTAGTTTATGACCATTGAGTTGTAACAATATATATATATATAATCAACTCATTCAATGATTCCAGTACAAACAGTTAAACAGAAAATTTAAGCAAAATCAAATATGGGTCACAATGACCTAATTTTGTGATGAAAGCAGTACTGATCATTATGCATCTCCTCACCAAGTTTCATACCACTGGGTATAATAGTGTATAGGAAGTCAGTAAAATGTAAAATGAAGGTCACAGCTTAAGTGTGTGGTACTAACAGAGATGAATATAATTATGTAGTTTGATGATTCTAGCTTGAACCAAACTAGAAAAATAAACTTAAAACACTAAATTTAACCTCTCAGTGGTGAAATATAGGTAAAAGTAACCTCTGTGAAGAGTGTGCAGTTTTCCTCAAACTGGATTCCAGGCATAACAGTATGTACACAGATACAACAGAATGGGGCTAAACAGCATGTTTTATGCCAACCTAGTATCAAATACTTCTTTATGACAGCACAAGTAGGGAACCGCTGGTCTCAATGTTCCAGATCCTTAAACAAGGTATGTGGAATTTACCCTGCATAAACCATTATTTTCTTATTCAGGCTTAGCATGACTGTGATTCTTGACCTTTAAATCCCAGAAATCTATAGGTTCCTTTATTACCCTAAATGCAAGTCTAAGTGTCTTGGTGTAAAGACACGTAAGCACTTTAAAAACAATGCTGACGTGCCATCAAATATGAATGAGGATGCAAAATATAGAGAAACCTGGAAATTGCTGTTTTCATAACATATGCAAAAGAATTTTCTACAGAATGTATCTACTGTCCCAGATTTCTTGGCCAACTGCTCTTGCATTGGCTACCTGGCAAATATCAGGCAGTGTGCAACCTTTGAACTAAGTAAGCATCTTGTTCTTGCAGTCTCAGTGACCTATGACCTGACTCTTGACCTATTGATTTCCAAATCAGCAGGTACCTTTCTTGTCTCCAATGCAAGCAATTGACAAGTTTGGTCATGGTATATTTCGTAGGATTGTTAATTTTGTTAAGCCATTCTCCTTCCTGGAGTCTCTCTAACCTTGAACTTTTATCATCTACATCAATAGGCATATTCCTCATCTCAAATCCAAGTCACCTACAAAGTTTAGTCAAGGCATGTGACACAGAAATTAAGTTTTGTGGAAATCATCTTTCCTTCTTTGTCCATGTTACCTTGACCTTTTGATCCACAAACTTTATAAGTGTCTCCCTAGTCTCAAATGCAAACCATCCACAAAATCCAGATATCATGAAGAAACCATTTGTTTCATTAGAATCACTATGAACCTGACTTTTCAATCCCAATGTGTGCTGTATGAAAACCATTTACAAAGTTTTGTCAAGGTGTCTGGTATACAAGAGAAGTTTTGGTGTGGAAACAGTTTTCCTTCTTTCAGTCTCTGTGATCCTGACACTTCACCTTTTGATGCCTGACCATACCACAGACACACCTGGCCTTTGACCAGGTGAACTAAAAACTGCTGTAATGGTCTGAAAATTGAGCCAGGTGATCTATCTACATACGCACACAATTATGTCTGCCAAATTTCACTTATGTGTGTTGAGTAGTTTATGCACAATCTTGCTTCTTGGGATGGATGGACAGTCAACAGACTAAACCAAGATGCCCATCCTGCAGTGATGGCATAACAGGGTTCAAAATTAGCAATAGTCAACTAACCCAAGGCTATTAATTTCCTGCTGGACTAGAAGTTTTCATAATTTTGATTGCTCAATTACTAGTAAAATATCAGTTTTTCACCAGACAGTGCCTGTTCTTCATTGTTTTCGGTAATTTTGAAAAATCTGGATGATCAAAGTTCTCTTGGAGCTATTTGCATAAATCCCCAAGATTCAGCTGCTCCATAGAGATAAATCAACAGGACTTTTACTTCTCATACTTCAAAATGAAGGTATAATTCTCACTTTTTCAAATAAGGCAGTAGCTCTTTTTAAAAACTGTTAAAATGTGGCCTTATTTTTAAGATTGTGCTAAGTCAATGGAAAAAAAAGCAAAAGCTGAATGGGAATAACACCAAACAGAGGAGGAATATTTGTGATGTGGAAACAAACATTTCAGCAGACATAGCCAAAAATGGGGGAATAACTGATTCCTAATCAGGATAACATTCGGCAGTGTGACTGGTGTAAAGTGTTCATGAAAACAGATGCAGAAAAAGTAAATTCCATTTTCATTTCAGAACTAGTTGTGATTCATCCAGACTAGTAATTATTTTCAATCTACAAGTCCTTTTGGCTACAAAGAAATTTATGTTAAATTCTATATCCTAATAATAATAATAATAAAAATCTACATAATTCAGAGTTAGCAATAATCACTGATATTCAGCCTAAAGTGTACTCCATCAGGGCTGTTACCCAGGGAAGGCACTTTTTAAAAAATATATGCCAGGGTACTCTGGTTATTTAGAGATTTCATATGAAAATGATACAAAGTTATAAACTGCATACATGGGTTGGGCGACTACCCCACATTAAAAGTGCCTTCCCTGGGTACCAAGTATATTTTACTGGAACAGCCTTACTATATTATGATGAAAAGGTAAAAAAAATTATGTAGCAAGACACGATATTATAACTTACACTTTCACATTCTCGAAGCTTCTGCTGGGCTCCATCAAAGTCAAAGTGAACATACAGACATTCAACAAACTCTGTAATTGGGTCCTTATACGTATAGGATTCCTGGTGAAAAAAATTCAAGAGTGAAAAGGATGTAAGAATTACTTAACACAAAAGTTTCAGTACCAGACTGCTAAAACGGGGATCAGTTCATTAGTTTTGCAACTCTAGTAATATTTACAACCAAAATTATTATTTCTTTAACTATGCGCAAACTTGTGATCAAGACCCAACTTGTTTCATCTATTTTCATTTGTTCATTAATGCCAAACACCGAGAGGAGTCTGACTTATATTTGTGCAGAGTTTCATGATGGCAGAAGAGTAAAACAGGACAGATTTTCATTTTACATGCAGAGCAGTTTTCTAACATGCTTGCATTTTCTTATGGGGTATGTGATTTGGATTTTTAAGGTAGCTTTAAAAATTTTTCAGTCATAACTCTTAAGATGCTTGCAGTATGACAGTTTATAGTGATGTCTAGCAGCGGGGGCATCATGCTGCAGACATTACAGCAACATGTCCCATCCAGACACATTATCCTGACACCAGGCTGACAAATCCTAACACTAACCTCTTAATGCTGAGCACCAAGTGAGACAGCTGTTAGTAACATTTTTTTATAAGTCTTTGGTATGACTCAGCCAGGATTAAAACCCATGACCTCCTGCATCCAAGGCAGGTGCTCTAACCACTTAGGCCACCAGAGCAGTCCATTTTCTTATGGATTGAAATAAAACCAAACTACCATGCATGTAAGGTATGATTAATTTGCTTTTGACTATCAGACAGCCTGATATATCAGGTATGGTTTTGCTGTTTGGGCTTGGAAGTTTTATTCATTTGTTTTCAGAAACTGAATGAAATAATGGCTTATTTTGGCCATTAAAAAAAAGATCAACATGTTCAATGATTTACTTGAACTTTATTTTAAATGACTCATCTTCTATTAATATATAGACATGCTTCTTGTTTATATTTAACATGCAGTACCTATGACCATAATATGAGTACATCATTCCTTCCCTGTATGCTGTAAACATCCTTAGCTAAATGTCTATGGTGCCAGTCTACAACAGAGCGCCTGAAACTGAATCTGTCATTTTGAGCCAATGCAGAGGTGACATTTTTATCAAAGCCTTCTTGGAAAGGAAAGCTCCAAGATCCAGTACCACCAAAACAACTTGAAGAACTTTTGATTCTTACAGATCTATATGACCACAGGTAAAAATAACATTCTTCTCAAGTTAAAAAAACTTCATACATCAAGGAATTAAATTAATCAAGAAAAGTGAAGAACACCAATGACTTGGATAGATGATCCACTGATAGTAAATTGTAATAGAATGACATACATTGTGTAATCTTGTAACTTGCTGCATTCATAATCTTTGCTTCATAAGATGGTAGAAACTATAAAAGTGTAAGGGATGCCACCACCACTGCAATTGCTGTAGGAAACATGACAGCTAATTTGGGTTAAACAATCAAATTAAGTTAAGATACCAAAACACTTAAGTCTGTTTATGAATTAGATGTCAGAGTACACAATATAGTTTCAGAGTGCAGAGAACTGAAGAATAAGCAGCAAGAACCGAGTAGTTGGTGAAAAAAACCCATCATTAATAATTCTGCATAAAAGTGGAGACTTTCTACATTTGCTTGTTTGCTTGATTTACATCCTACCACAATACACCATGTCCCACACCAATTGTGTAAAACGGTTCAGTAAAAAGCAGACCTAGAAGTGGCAAATGTTAATCATTTTCTCAGTGAAACTTATGCCAACTTCTTTATTTGGTTAAAGAAAACAGTAACCTAAGTTCATCTAATATTACGTATTTCTAATCAGAACAGAGATGAATCACCCCTAAAATGAGACACCCAATGAAAACCGTATGAAGGTTAGGTAGTTAGAAGAAACTACCGATAACAAATGCAAAAAGAAGCATGACTAATACATCACACTGTGAACAATTACTGGAGGAAAGTCATCTTCAGCAATGAATGTATGGTCATGATGGGGGACAATCAAAAAGTTTTTATACCGAGAAAACCAAGAGGGAATCCCACACAGACCAACTTCAAGTCTGACAATATACAGCTGCAGAACCTATCATGGAGTTGGACCAATGCCATTTGTAAACGGAACATAAACACCACCAAAATATAAAGAAAGAACCGAGGACAATGTTTGGTGTTTTAAAAAATATATACTGCCAATGATCAGTATACAATTTATATTTGCTGATAATTCAAGTCCAACTGCAAACTGCACAGACCCAGATCAACCACTGCATAATGCATTGGCAGATTTGGGTTTCTGCAGTTTGTTTGGGGTACTCAGTGGAACACAAACTACAGACCATGATTTGCTGGTGCATGATGACAGATCAGTGTCTATGTTGTTTGTTGTTGTTGTTTTGGGTTTAATGCCATTTCTCAGTGCAAGATATGCTATACATGGCAGCCAGTCAAATTGGTGGAGGAAGAACCTGGGGAAAACCCCCCAGTAAGAACCACTAATTCACATGAAGCTACTGGCAAGCATTCTCACATACTCACATTGGCTGCACCCAAGACTATGTTTTTTGTAGTTAGTCTCGACTTGCAAGTGAGTATATACAGTACCTGTGTACAGTGTTTGTATACTTAAGTAATATGAGCAATCATTTAAAGTGTTGATGTTAGCCAGCCCAAAGTCCACACTTAAACAGAAAATGTTTAGTATCAGTAAAATAGAGACTGCTGGAAATTGTTGTCCATAGTGCCAACTCAGTCCAGGACACAAGACTGGCATCAGGGATGTGTGAACTTCTCTTTCCATTTATTACTTTCAGAACCTTTATCATTCCATGTCATGTTCTAATGGCAATGGAATACCTTTATCATTCCATATCATGTTCTAATGGCAAAGGAATACCTTTATCATTCCATATCGTGTTCTAAGGGCAAAGGAATATCTTAATCATTCCATATCAAGTTCTAAGTGCAAATGGAATACATAATAAAATATTAAAGTTGAAGCAACATTATTTGGCTTTAAGATTCACTCACACACTGTAGGAATATTTTGTATGTAATGGTCAGGAATGGTATTTTTACCTTTACTTTTGGCACTAAGCTGAACTTGGCAGATGGAAAAAAATCGGTAATATTTTTAGCTGGGCAAAACTATGCCGATTTGTAAGGTGCAAATATTTATGTTTTGTACCTGCTGGATGACCTTAACAAGATCTTTCAACACTGTCCTCCGTCTGGCCTTATTTGTTATGACAGCGGTTGTAAGATACCTCAATATGTGGGGGCAAACAGTCTGGATGGCATTCAAATAGCTGAAAATCGAAACAAACTAGAAATTATCCTTCCTTTACTTTGTATTGATTTTACAAAAGTTCTGATAAACAGCAGTCTTTCCAGTACCCTTTCATAAGCCCTCAAAGTGACAGATGCTTTACCACCTGAAAAGAATTTCCAGGAATTCATGAAAAGACCATTTCTTTTTTTAAACTGACGACTGTTGAAACCATCACCGATATTCTCTCGAGATAAGATTGTCAAATTAACTGCTGTGGCAGCCATGCTGGAAGCAAGATTGGCACCATTTTCATTTTGGAAAACCAAGACACCAATAGAAGACTTGTCGAAACCACATGCCAATATGACTGTTCATTCCAGAGAATTTGCTGACAAGAAGACTTTTTTCTATGAGGTCTAGTTGATCAAACATGAAAAATTGTGCTAAGATTTTTAAGATGGCTGCCATGGTGGCCATATTTGAGGTCAAAATCAGCACCATTTTCATTTATAACCAACTGATATATGACTTTACACTGTTGTGGAGTAGCAATACCAACATTTTCAAAATGGTTGCTTTGAAGGTCAAATTGGCACAATTTCAATTAAAATAAACTAGACATCTTAAGAAGTCTTCTGGTGAAAACCCCATGTTGATATGGCCATCCATTCAGGTGGAGTAGCAAAAACAAGATTATCAAGATGGCTACTGTGGCAGTCATACTGGATGTCAGATAAGAACCATTTTCCTTTATGACCAACTAGACATCATATTAAGTCTTTTAGTAAAAACCCTATCGTAATAAGACCATCACATTCAGGCAGAGTAGTGCCAAAATTTTCAAGATGGCTGCTGTGCTATCCATACTGGTTGTCCATCAGCACCATTTTCCTTTAGAACCAATCAGACTTTGGGATCAATGTTGAGTCTGAAGTCTGATTTCTCCAAGTAGTTTATGAAAAAGAAGCAATAACAGACATGTGCTAATGAACAGAAGAGTTGTGCACAACAGGCCATCCCATATCCTCTTCTTGTCTATGACCCGAAGAGCCACAAATGATTCTGATGTTTTGTCACTCATATTGATAGTATCTCCTGCTATCAGAACCAGTCTGATAACAAATGTTCAACAGGTTACTAATAGGAAAAAGAATAGTGCAGAAATCTTTATTACTTCTGTACTTCTTTAGCTCTTCAATTTTCTTTCTTCTTTCAAATGTGATTCATTTATGATACATCGTCTTCAAGTGCTTCTAAACAGATGTATTGTGATGCAAAGTATCATGATATTCAGGCTAAAGTACATATATTAATAATGTATATCACTGAACATACTGCCGAATCTTTACACCACTAGTTGAATCATTGCATACTGAAATCCCTTTCATTGTTTTATACATCTTCAGATCCAATCTAATTTGATTACCAACTACACGTGTTATATGAGCAAAATTCTGCACATCTTTGCAACAATGGTACAGTACATGTTTCATCTGTGAAAACCTCTATGATGTATGGTACATCTGACTCGGAACAGTTTTGACAATGCTACTTGTCTTGGACAATGATATAACAAAGTGATTAGGATTTTTACTATTTCTTCATAACCAGAATGTTCATGGAACAAGTGTGTCCATCCAAAGTCTGTGAAAATGTTCATGGAACAACTGTGTCCATCCAAACTCTGTGAAAACTGACCTAAATGTGTTCATGGAATGTGTGCAGCAGCAAAATCCATGAAAACTGACCTAAATGTGTTAATGAGGTATGTCCCAACAAAGTTTGTGAAAACTGACCTAAATGTGTCAATGAGGTATGTCCCACCAAAGTGCATGAAAACTGAATTTAATGTGTTCATGGAACATGCATGTCACACCAAAGTACATGAAAACTGACCTAAATGTTTTCACGGAACATGCATGTCACACCAAAGTGCATGAAAACTGACCTAAATGTTTTCACAGAACATGCATGTCACACCAAGTGCATGAAAACTGACCAAAATATGTTCATCTAACAAGTGTGTCCTGACAAAGTCTGTGAAAACTGACCTAAATGTGTTCATGGAACATGCGTGTCCCACCAAAGTCCATAAAAACAAACCTAAATGTAAAATGTATGTTCCACTCAAATCTGTGAATCTGACCTAAATGTGTTAGTGAAACATAAATGCCCTATCACAGTGCATGAAAACTGATCTAAATGTGTTCATGGAACATGCATGTCCCACCAAAGTGCATGAAAACTGACCAAAATATGTTCATGGAACATGCATGTCCCACCAAAGTGCATGAAAACTGACCAAAATATGTTCATGGAACATGCATGTCCCACCAAAGTGCATGAAAACTAACCAAAATATGTTCATGGAACATGCATGTCCCACCAAAGTGCATGAAAACTGACCAAAATATGTTCATGGAACATGCATGTCCCACCAAAGTGCATGAAAACTGACCAAAATATGTTCATGGAACATGCATGTCCCACCAAAGTGCATGAAAACTAACCAAAATATGTTCATGGAACAAAAATGTCTCACACACAATCTACCCAAACATTTTCATGGGGGATAAAAATGTACTCATCCTTACACACCCATCGTCATCAACACATTCTGGAGTACTGCCATGACTTTCAAAACACAAGCACTATATGTTGTTGCCATCAATCACAAAGTGATACCTTTGACATGCTATCAACTAATAAAATTCATTTTGACATGCTATGTGCAAATAAAAGACATTACTTAAGCCGAGTAAAATCAGGGGAATGTATATAAAAATTAGGAACAATTCCTTACAGCTGCTGATACAGGAACATATCAATGATGAGGTCACGACCTTTGGGATGATTGAAAAAGACAAACAAACTCCAGTGAACCAACCAAGTCCTCTGTTGTAGTGACAGCAGAGCTGATGAAAAGGTCTGCAACAGAGAAATAACAATCCAGCAGATTAAACGAGTGACAAAGTATTCAAAAGGACTGGCTCCAAAATTGTTTGGAACATTAAACTAGCAACATGCTATAGAAACCAAGAAAACCTTTTTTTCACTTTAGAGGCAGAAAATAATTATCGAAGTCATTATTTTGAGCTTCTTCAGCCTTGAAGAGGAAAAATGAAAAACTTGTATTTAATTAAAGAGGAAACAACTGTCATTTCATTCTACTTAATTACTTTAACAAACAAGTCATGCATTAAAAGCTGCAGACTAATATATTTAAAATGTTCTATATTGAGATATTTCAGATGTTCTGTATGGAGCCGCCAGATAGAGAGAAAGCTGCCTCTGTGGACAGAAAACTATTCAGAATGGATTTATTTAAGCTCTACTGAAATTAAATAAAAAGGTTTCTTTAAGTTGTCAGGGTTTTCACTAAGTTTCTCAACCTGAAATCCTAAATGATTTTAAAATACTTTAGCTCAAATTTGTGGCCTACTGATGTTGGAATTAGAGCTTATTTTTGGCCCCAAAGACCCCTGAAAAATTCGTATCCATAAACTAAGTTGCAATTAGTACCAACATTTGCATCGATGACTTCTTTGAGCCTGTTCAAGTCTTCCAGAGCAGTTTCCCAGTTCTGCATGAGAATCTCTGATGCCAGCTTTCCCCACAATGTGTCCAGGTAACTCCTGTCATTTGGAGGCAGCTGCATGAAAAGAAATGTATAAAAGTTCAAATTTGTTTCTTAACTGCTAGAAATATCACTCTCCTTGACCTTTAATATCTGAGCCCTACAACCAGCTGGATTCTGCTAAGTATCCTTTTACAGAGGTGAGATGTCGGTGATCTGTAAAAGTGAATGCCTTAGACCATTTGGCCACCCATGGCTCTGAGCATAAAACTGGGTATATAAGATACCTGGTCAAAAACAAAAACTGCAAAATTAAGCTGTCTGAAGAAATGAATGTGTTGTACATTGTTTCCTTGTCTTTAACATGGATTAAAATGTGTACATCTCATTGAACCTAGGCAAGATAACAAAATTTGGGGACAGGCAGAAATCTAGATGGGACAAGAGAATTTTGTGAAAATTTTCTGAAACTACTTGTCCAGGATAAATGGTTGACAAAAATATTTGATCAGACCCATTAATCATAAATGTTATTGTCCAAACAAATATACTATTTTGGCAATGATTCAAAGTAATCTCTAGATATATCCACAAACTGGATTTAATAGAAATCCATTCACTCTAGTTTGTGTTATCATGTTCATCAGCCATCATAGATCAAAACCCTAATCAGAACCACTGGCAGATTGTAGCTGTGGATTTAATGCCATTTTTCAGCATGTGATAGGCTATACATGTCAGCCAGCATAAATGGTGGAAGAAGAACCTGGGAAAATCCCAGGAAGAATTGCCAACAGATGGGAGGCTTTTGGCAAGCTTTCTCACATGACCACATTGACTGAGCCCAGGGTTTTAACCCACATGGACAGAGGTGAGATGACAGTGAGTGCCTTAGACCACATGGCCACCTGTGGCTACGGACCTTTGACAGTGAAATTAATGTCAGTGCTATCAACTTTCCTTTTACTGAAAATCAATGTCAGGTACATGTGTGTGTGTGCATGTGATTTGGAATTTTAGCATAGCTTTAAAAAATTTTCAGTCATATTCCTACGATGTCTGCATTGTAGCAGTTTACAGTATTGTCCAGCACTGAGGCATCATGCCAGCCATATCCCACCCAGTCACATTATCCTGACACCAGGCCGACCAGCCCTAACACTAACCTCTTAATGATGAGCGCCAAGCGAGGCAGCTGCTAGTACCATTTTTGTAAGTCTTTAGTATGATTCGGCTGGAGATTGAACCCTCAACCTCCCGCATCCAAGGCAGGCGCTCTAACCACTTACACCACTGGAATAGTCAATGTCAGATACAAAGTCAATCAAAATTTATCAGTAAAATTACAAGTGACTGAGTTCATATACCTAGTAAAGAATAACAAGAGACCTAAGTGGATCTGATATACATCACCTCTTAAGCAGACTATGCAAATCTGCACACCAACTGGAACAGCAGAGAGGAAGGAAAAGCTTGATGCTACATTGTCTGTTAATGTTGGCATTACTTATTCTCTTTCCTAGAAAAACACACACACACATTCTTAATATGGAAAGGTCTTTTATACTATCAGCATTGCCCCCCCGACACACAGACACACACGTGCATGCACACTTTCTTGGCATAATATGGATTGTCAAGATGGAACCATCCTCATTCATGAACATTTACATATCCTAAGAAGTCTTTCAATGAAAACCCCATGGCAATATGACAATCTATGCCGAAGAAGTAATGATAGCAAAGTTTTACAAGATGGCCACCATGCTGAAAATGCTGAATGTCAGATTAACATCATTTACATTTAGGACCGTCTGTGGCAAGTCCTTCACTGAAAGCTCCCTGTCAATATGCCAATCCAATAATGAGGTGTATGATAACAAGGCTTTTAAGCATGGTGGGCATGTTGGTTATCTGAACGGTATAATTTTCATTTAATTTTAATTTAATTTTATTTTCATTTAAGTTTCATTTCAACAAGCAAGTCTTGTACTCAAAACCTAATGCTGATATGATCATCTGCGCACAAGAGCAACAACAGCAATAATAATGTTAAGATGACTGCCACAATGACCATACTGGATGTCTGAGGGAAACCATTTTTACACAGAATCAATCAGACCTCTGGAGGAAACTGTATGCCAAATTCCTTGACTTTCCTCTGTTACTATCCTATGGTCTTAAACTAAGTAACAAAAAAGAGCAAAAAACCTTCCAAGTTTTGTAAAATTCAACAAACAATTTATTTCTCTAGAATACAAAGCGAAAATTTAAGAAAGAACTTACAGTATTGAGAATTAAATCCCAGAAAAGTCCTTAAAGTTCTATCACAAGTCCACACATATATAGTTCCAATTGAATTCTGGTGATGTTCCAAATAAATTCCAATACTGAATGTGTTGATGTGCCTGTAGTCTCAAATGGGCTAATGTGCCAATGGAATGGAATGTGGCAATGTTTTAACAGTCTTGATGTGACACAGTAATATAATTCAAAATGTAATTGACTGAATTCATGATAATTCCAAAATAATGATTTAATCTGAAACTATTACAGAGCACTTTGTAATTCCAGGGAATAATTTAAATAAATAAATCCACCCAAATAAAGTAATGAACACAACAATACGACTGATTTCACTTTGGATGTTAAAATCAGAACAAGTAATTCTGATGTAAACATTAATATAAAAAGCTAAGACACAATAGGAGAACCAGGATATTGATCAGTTTCCTTTCTAAAACTTTCTAAGTTGTCAACAAGATCAGGAATTTTCAAGTGAGTAATTGATATTCTACATTCAAATATAAATAAACATGTTTATCTCCAATAATTATGATTTCAGTATTTCATTTATAATCATTGAGAAATAGTAGCTTAGTAAATGTTGTTTACAAAATAAATGTCACTAGTGACATAGACCCTTTACTTGATTTTGGACAAAAGTCAATTACAAAATAGAGATACATAACATATAATCACGGAGAAAAGCCTACAAACAATACAAATTAAATACACATAACACATCCAAATACTTCAACAGAAATAGCAATAACAAATAAATGTAATGAGATGACAGATGAACACAAAGCCATTGCACAAGTTCTTCTGGTCTAAGATAAGTAGAGCTTAAAACCAGTATTTTTGATGTTGTTTTTGCTAGTTTTAACAACATTTTTAGTACATCATTTGCTATATCATGCTGAGCAAATAGAAGCAAAGTATCTTTCCCAAAGGCACACTGACGTAGCCAACCTGAACTGGCTTCGACAGGTATCACACTTGTGACAATTTGATTACATGTCCAGCACTCTACCAACTAAGCTCAACAAACTAGTAGTATATGGTATAAGTTTTATATTTTTCTTTGTGATCACCTTGGATTTTAAGAAAGGATCTTATGATCATCGATGACAATCCTAGGTAAAAGGCCATCAAAAGAAGCTCCATTGGTTCAAAAGTTACAGATCAAACACACACCCACCCCTGCATAAAAAGAGGTCACAATTTTGCATTATCACTCACTATGAACTCGACCTTGTAGCTAGGGACCAGACTCTGATATGTTAAATGCAGGTAATGGTAATGTATACGATGGTAAAGACTTGTCCAAATATCACAAAAATCCCATTCAACCCAGCCCATACCAGTTGTTGTGTTGTGTCTCTGGGACTTTATTCCCATTGCCTAAGTGCTAAACAGATTTCATGTGCTGATGTGCCACAAACATTGATCAATCAGTCATATGACCCACCCTGTACATAACTTCTGCATAATCTTATGTCAATGACAATGCTGTTCTTATTGTCCAAAATGTGATACTTATGTCTTTCTATCTGCTGAACAAAAAAAAAAGAAAACAAAAAAAAGAAAGAAAGAAAAAAAAACAAAACAAGTTCTACAATGGTGACTCACCAAGATGCGAACAAAGTAGAGGTATTCTGCCGCTCCTGAGTAGTTACCACATTCATACTGGAACTTGGCATAATTGTACAAGGTTTCCACCATTTCGGCTTTGAACTGTATAAAGAATATAAAGCATCAAACGCCGAGTCTAATTTCCAATGATACTATCAAGACAGGTAATTAAGCAAGTACAGAAATGAATGAATATGCAAAAGTAACTCTGATAGCCTGTCATTGCATATACCCCCACTCCTGATTACTGTCCACTCTCCCAATGCACTGTCAACTCCCTTCTAACCAGTGACCCAGGAGAAACAATTCTTCACCACAGACTCTCCTCCAATCAGTAACAGAGGAGTCACAACTCAAAAATGGTTACATACAGTAAGTGTCCTTCTCCCATGATTCCATACTAGGAAATACTTTACTTTTGAAAAAGAAATATCTGAAATGTCACTATTTTTTGTACATTTAACCTCAGACCCTATCCAAGAAGTCATTTGTGTGTGTGTGTGTGTGTGTGTGTGTGTGTGTGTGTGTTTGAATCAATAAACTATACCCCTCTTGTTCACAGTTACCATACGGACAACCAATGTACCAAGCTTGGTAAGTTTTGTCCCACCAGGAGATAGACTAATGGATCCATGGACAGACAGATGAAAGTCAAATCAAAATATTCCTGGTGCAAAATCTTGGTGATAATAAATGATAAACAAGATGGAGTTTTCAATATCCCCCACCTGGCAAAATACACAATATGAGACAAAAAGATGTCAGAAATTTCAGATACCAGTGTTGCAAATGGGATCCCTTGGCAGGGGACACTGTCCCCCATTCTCCAATTTTATGCAGGACAAAGGAAAATAATAAATAATATTTAATGTGACAGTAATGTTAACAAATGAGATAATCTTATTTGCTTAGAAAGTTTTGCCACCATACCTTTGTTTTCTGTACTGTACTAGCATTTTATCTGTTAACATTTACATTACAGTAGTAATTTTATCAAGTAACTCGTGAAAATGTTTGAAAATCTATACTAGAAAATTTCCATTCCAGATTCTGTTCTCATTTAGCTTTAATATTCACTCATTATCTACCAGCATTTATTATAATAATTACCATTTTTTCCCAATTACTTTTCCATAGGTATGCCTTTAACTTCAACATTATGTTATGCTAACGACCATCAAAGAGTTTCCAATGCAACCTGGCAGAATGTTTAGACTGTCAAGCATGTTGTTTTAACGTGAATGGCAAAGGCTAGCTCCAACACAGACACGGACGGATGTGCAATTTGCAGGAATCCTGCACTCAAGGTGCCGACATTAATTTTGTTTCAACCTATGCATTTATACATTGACATGATTTAATAAAATGCTACAAGCCAGTAAATATGCAAGAAAATTGTTGCATAATTGCATGTCTTTGTCAGCACTAAGGTCAAAGGCGAGTACCTGATCCATGATTTAAGTTCTAAAGTCAGTTGAGTGAGGATCATTTAGGCAAACGGTATCGGAAATAAATGATCAGTAAACAAATATAATCTCCTTTGATTGGCATAGCAACTAGCACTATCTTATAAATAATTAACTCTAAATGCTGTAACTTTAGCCAGTGTGTGTGCTGGCTTTTGCTTTGCTTCATGCACAGCCCTAGGCTATTTCGAGACTTGTGTCTTTTCTCGCAAGTGACAGCTGGTCATGTTTTAATTAAGTTTCAGGGTTCATTTAAGTCTAAAAAGAAAATATGGAACTGAAAATTTGTTTAAGTTTTCAGCGCAGTGGGGTCTTAGATTACTGAATACTTTTATTATTTCAAAGTAAAGGAAAAATTCAAGACCAAAATATTTTAGTTTCCAGAATTTATGTTCAGTGAAGTTTTCAGATTGCAGAGGTTTTGATGCATCTTTAATGGTTTAGTAGTCTTTCCCTGGAAATGAAAGTATGGATAATGGATAGAGAGAAGACTGGATGAAAGAACAAAAATATGGAAAATAAAGAATTGTGATGGCTCATCTGGACCTGTAGTCCGATACATGTACCAACGAAGTCTCATCTGGACCTGTAGTCCGATACATGTACGAACGAAGTCTCATCTGGACCTGTAGTCTGATACATGTACCAACGAAGTCTCATCTGGACTAGTAGTCCGATACATGTACCAACGAAGTCTCATCTGGACCAGTAGTCCGATACATGTACCAACGAAGTCTCATCTGGACCTGTAGTTCGATACATGTACCAACGAAGTCTCATCTGGACCGGTAGTCCGATACATGTACCAACGAAGTCTCATCTGGACCAGTAGTCCGATACATGTACCAACGAAGTCTCATCTGGACCAGTAGTCCGATACATGTACCAACGAAGTCTCATCTGGACCAGTAGTCCGATACATGTACCAACGAAGTTTCATCTGGACCTGTAGTCCGATACATGTACCAACGAAGTCTCATCTGGACCTGTAGTCCGATACATGTACCAACGAAGTCTCATTTGGACCTGTAGTCCGATACATGTACCAACGAAGTCTCATCTGGACTAGTAGTCCGATACATGTACCAACGAAGTCTCATCTGGACCAGTAGTCCGATACATGTACCAACGAAGTCTCATCTGGACCAGTAGTCCGATACATGTACCAACGAAGTCTCATCTGGACCAGTAGTCCGATACATGTACCAACGAAGTCTCATCTGGACCAGTAGTCCGATACATGTACCAACGAAGTTTCATCTGGACCTGTAGTCCGATACATGTACCAACGAAGTCTCATCTGGACCTGTAGTCCGATACATGTACCAACGAAGTCTCATCTGGACCTGTAGTCCGATACATGTACCAACGAAGTCTCATCTGGACCAGCAGCCCGATACATGTACCAAGTTTCAACGGAGTCTCATCTGGACCAGTAGTCCGATACATGTACCAAGTTTCAACGAAGTCTCATCTGGACCAGTAGTCTGATACATGTACCAAGTTTCAACGAAGTCTCATCTGGACCTGTAGTCTGATACATGTACCAAGTTTCAACGAAGTCTCATCTGGACCTGTAGTCCGATAAATGTACCAAGTTTCAACGAAGTCTCATCTGCGTTTTTGGAGTTGATGGATGGACAGACAGACAGACAGAAGGACACAACCCATTTCTATATCCCCAACAACTCAGTTGGGAAGAAGATAAGTAGACTGAAGTAATTACTCATAGTCAATTATCAGCTGAATGTATACAAAATGAAACAAGGGTTCAGTCTCTCAAACTGCACCAAGAAATAAGCAATCAGCACCTCTATAAAAAAAGTTAAGTTTTTTTCATTCACCTACCATAGCGAGGTTATTGTTTCTTATTATCAAAAGGCTATACAATTATTAAAATCACTGAGTAGAAGGTAGGTTTGACAAGTTAAAATATTGACCTATAACCTTGTCTTTGAAGATAGGGCCACAATGTGGTATGTGAAACACCTTCCAGTGATGAAGTACAAGTGTACTAAGTTCCATCCCTTAATCTCAAACTGCTCCAAGGTTACAGAGAAGAGAGAGGGTGACAAAAAACAAAACTTAAAATAATAAACTAAGACCTTGACCCTGAAGATAGGACCCCCAATGTGGTATGTGACATACCTTGTGGTAAAGATACAAGACAAACCACGGAAAATGACTCCATTGTCAATACAGGTAGACATGAATATCAGCCCTTACACAATGAAACACAGAAAATAAAGAGAAACACAAAATATTTAAATCATATGTAAAATTTACTATATTTGGCAACTGATTCCTGAAAAATAAGATAGGTATATGTCAAATTTATTCAATTTTATTAAATTCAGCATAGCATGGACACTGTTTACTGACCAAGACAATGATGCTTACTGTCCAGTTAATCCAGATCCATGTATATCTCATCTAGATGCTGAGTATCAGAATCTGTTGCTGCCAATGATGACCAGTCAAAATCATAGAATAAAAAAATGAGGATTATCATCCAATGACTTGTCATCAATGACAGTATCAGAACTAGACCCAGCCTCCAAAGATGAGGCTTTTGGTATCCAAAATATCACTGCCCATATGAAATTAGGTCTTTGGAAAGATGAGTTCCAGCAGTGGATTGCTGCAACTAGATCAAATGCATCCACATCGGCACATATGTGGCTGAACAGTTAACAGCAATGTTATGGTCTTAGCATGCTACCCTTTCCTATATTCCAAGCAAACTCTGTAACCCAACTATGTTTAAAAGATCATTTTCATATGATAATGTCATATTCCATTTGAATACTTCTTTCTTCCTTGCTTGTTTTTCTTTTTAATCCTCAAGGCATCCCGATAACTCATCATGCTGACACGGGGAATCGGAAGTAGCATGTGTAATCAGACATCACATAGACAGTTACAAGCAACTATTGAACACAGTCTACAGGCTAGTTATATATCTTCTCATCTCACCAGATTAGCAAATGGTTATTTATTTTTCACTTGCTTTCAATTATTTCTCTTAATATCATAAAATATTCAACAAGCTGATCCAATGTACTCTATATTATACCTAAAAATCAAAATGGTCAGTTGGACTGGCTACTCATTTTCTGCACCAATCTACAATAACATTAACTGGCATTCGATTGGCGGGCTGACAGAAAATGTGCATGCTGCAAGTATACCAAGTGTCATCCCCTATTATGAAATGGCTTTAAAGTTGTCGAGTAGATGGGCAAAGATGAAGGAAAACTTAAATACTGAGCCATGACCTTGACCCTGAAGATAGGATTCCTAATATGCTAAGTGACACACATTGATATGATTATTTACAAGTCAATGAAATGATTGTATACAAGTATACCAAGTTTTATCCCTTAACCTCAATTGACTTTAAAGTTACAAGCAGAAGGAACAAGAAGACAAATATGCATAATATGCGGGTGTCACCTCAATTATGAAGACATGACCACCAATGTGACATAAAAACACACCTGCTAATGATCTATAAGTATTAAAAGTTTCAAATGGCTTTAAAGCTATAGAGCAGATGGGAAATGGTGATAGACAACTGAAAATATTGAGCCATGACCTTGACCTTAAAGTTTGCACTAGAAATGTGGCATGTAATACATGTGCCAATGATGACATACAAGTATGCAAAAACAAGTCTCATTTCTAATTCTCAAACAGCTTTAAAGCTACATGGTGGACAGGAAAGAGGGACTGAAAACTGAAAATATTCAGCTGTGACCTTGACCTTAAAAAGGACCACCAACATGGAGCACCACACCTACTATTAACATTGAGAAAACAAAGGAAAAAATATTTAGCTGTGACCATGACCATGAAGATACAACCCTGTAAAGTACACCTTCTAGTGAGGATGTACAAATATACCAAGTTTAATTCCTTAATCTCGAACTGCTTTAAAATTATAGTGCAAATGGAAATGGGTGATGAAAATATAAAACAAATTTTCAAGCTGGATGCTAAACACTATCTAGTAATGAGGTATAAGCATAGCACCAAGTTTCATTCATTAATCTCAAATGGCTATAAAGTTGTGAAGCAGAAAGGAAAGGGTAATGGAAAATGGAAAATATGAAACTGTGACATTCACCTTAAGATAGAACCCCCAATGTGGTTCACAACACTATTTCTAATACTAATAGCAGGTTGTAATCCTTAATCACAGAGCAGTAATGAAAGACAGAAGTTTGATCAGGACAGCTAAAAATCTCCTGCATGTTTTTTAAAAATAGAAAAAATGAAATCTAATAAACTTCCAGATTAAATGAATACAATACTTACACCGTGCTCTTTGTATAAAAAATCAGACAACTGCCTCCCATCCCTGAAATTATACAAAATGATTGAACAAAATGACTGAACATGTCATTCACCTATAAACTAAAATAGGTATAAAAAAAATCTCATAAACAGTACATCAAGGTCACCTGCTTATGAAAGCCATTTCCTGCCAGTTTTACAGGTGGCCTTCATAGACTGGTCTGACTGTATTTTAAAACCAGTTATGACTTGGTGTGGAAAGCATGACTCTAATTGTGCTCAGCAGGTAAACTGGGACTCCAGTTGTGAAAAGGTCATCCATGGCTCTGCCTGTTGTCAGCAGGACAGTTAGGACTCTAGGCCAATAAATCAGCCCTTCACCCATGATGATATTGATTTTCGGGTGAGGGGCTGATATCACCTATTCATTAAAAGCTGCAATTATCTACATCCAAATCTGGCTGCGCACATCGGTGTACATTTTATACACTTACTGGTATTTCACATGGCTGTGCAGCTACCGTCGGCTGAAGGGTTCTTTCAGTGACATGTACATTAAATTTCAGGAGAAAATGATATGTTTGGTGACTTGTAAATCCACCTGGAATAGCACAACCATCTGTCCTGAGGCCATTTTGAATTTTGTGCTTGATATGGCTGTTACCAATTACCGGTGTGTATCTAAAGTGTATACAGGTTTGTTCTGAAAAGATGAGCATGCTGCAAAATTGCACATTTTAATTAACAGGTCACATCAGACCCACATATCATCCATCAGTATAAACACATATTTGGGGGGTTGATTTATTGGACTATTAGGACTCTAGCTGTTGTCAGCAGGCCAATCAGGACTAGCTGTACCAGAGAAGACACAACTTATAAAGTGACATCATAATATACATAATTTTATATTATTATATGTCAAAAACAGTTTCCAAATAAAAGACAAGAGTCCCTCGAACGGACTGATGCTCTACTGACCAGAAAGAATTTCTAGGAATTCAAGATAAGACCATTTTTCCTTTTTTCAGTGCCAAGTATTGAAACCATCTCTCATATTCCTCAGTCCTAAGATTTTCAAATTAGCCGCTTTGGTGGACATACTGTATGCCAAAGATGCACATTTCATTTAAGACCAACAATATATCATTGTGGACCAACAAGACATAATAAGAAACGTTCAGGTGAAAATGAATTTGATTAAAACTTGTTAAGAAATCAATTCTGTAGCACCCTATCATTAAAAAGATGGTTATAACGTATGCAACAATGGTGTCAACATTTCTAAATGTATATTGTCGGGGATCACACTAAGAGGAGATTCAGGCAAAATTGTACAAGACATTATATCACCTAAACATGCCCAAACCTGCATTGATTTCACACCATTTTCCCACTCCCTTTTGTTGGAATACAATGTATTAATACTTGAACAAAAAGTTAACTTTTGTGTCAAAAAGGTGTAAAGTTTGAAAACAAACTTTCATGCTTCTATAGTAAAATTTGGTCCTAATTTGACAATCATAAATAGTAGAAATTACAGTGCACCCATGGAAGTCCCAATAAAAATCCATACATGATCATCACAAGAAACAAAAGAAAAAAACTGAAAACTCTGATTTCATTTTTGCCCTATGTGAAGCCAATTATGCCTCAGTGGATGAATCCAAGTTGATTGCTAATTAAATTGAAAGTTTTATTTCATCCAATAAACACATGAAAAGATGACTCCTCTATGGACACAATGTTTATTTAAAAACTGTGTTAAAGCAAAATAAGAAAAGTCTCAATATTTTTCTTTACAAACTTTTAATTGTGCTTCATCTTCATTAAAATCATCTGACATGAAAATACGGAAAAAATAAACTTTCAAGTACTACTTTGAACATTATAAATTCTGAACTTTCTACTCTCACTTCTCCCTATGCTTGCTTCAATTTGCCCTATTTTAGCTGCAGAGAGGTCATCTTGCACAAAGAAATAAGTCCAGCACTGACTTGATATTGTGGATTTTTACTGCTGCAAAATTTGATCCTCAACCAATCAGAAAATGTGTTACATTTACAGGTATGTTAGAATTAAAATTTTAGATAAAAGTTCTAACCTTGAACTCTGCATCTGCCTGATGACTTCCGGATCTTCAAAGATCTTTGTTATGAGGTCGGTCTCCATCTGTAATTGCTTCAGCTCCATAACAACATGCCCTCTCTTCTCCTTTAAACCTAAACAAAGTAACAACCACAGGGATGAATGTTCTAGAAAGCCAAATCCAGATACCATATTCAAAATAAAATTCAAATGAAATTATTAGTAATAAATTTAATAAATTACTGTTAAATATGGACAGATAATCCTAGGGTTAAAAAATGATATTATTTAACAACTGAACTTCAAATTTTATTTGATTCATAAAGTCATTAAGCTTAAAAGTCAATTACACACTGTATGAATGATCTTATCGAAGTAACAACTGTTGTTGGATAGTGTGCATGGCTTGAAATTAGGATTTTTTTCCCAGTGTGTGATTTGGATTTTCAATGTAGCTTTAAAAAAAATTTCAGTCATATCGCTACGATGTCTGCATTGTGGCAGTTTATAGTGCTGTCTAGCACTGAGGCATCATGCCATAGACATGTAGCATGATGTCCCCATAGCTGCCAACCCTCCAGGCTCGCAATTAGTGAAAATAGGGATAAAAATTAGTGAATTCTGACATGAATTCGTGAAGCAATCTTTGAGTCCTGGATTATTTGTTGGAACAAATGTTTAGCATGGGATCCAGCTGATAAACATTGATTGTGTTCAACAAGAAAACTCACAATGTTTCAGCGTTGGTAGCTTGCAGGTCTTCCATCGATGGCTTAAAATATTCCAGAGCTGAAATCTGCTGGAGTTTTTAATTTTCCCAACCTCTATGTTCTTTTTGCTACTAATGTGCTTCCTCACATCATCTCTGCCACCATGCCCAATGCTAAAATTTGTGGCACACTGTGTGCAAAAAGCATGATGTATATTGGTGTTTGATGGCTGAATGCACGGCCAATATTTGGTATATTCCAAACTAAACTTCACTTTTCGTGCAATACATTTCTTTTTCCTTGGTGGTGAAGACATTTTCAATATTGATGCCAAACGGTAATTCAAATCAGTGTTGGCGGCGCATGCATGGAGCAAAATTCTGGTAAGGCCCCAGTTTCTCTCAAAAGCATTTGTAAAAATACTCTTTTCCATATAGATTAAAATACTCTAAAATGCTTGCTACCTGGCCAACTGTATCAATCAGCTATAATTCTACTAATATCGCAATCAGCAATACCGTACCATTGCGGCAATTGCCAATATCACGACTAGCACTTAACAGGAAATTGGTTATTTTATTAAAGATTTAAAATAACTGAGAATTGGGGAATTCGTGATTTTTCAGCATGTGGCGTGAATCTGTGAATCACTGAAAAAGTCGTCAAATTCATGTCAAAATCGTGAGGGTTGGCAGCTATGTGTCACACCTAGTCACATCACCCTGACACCAGGCCGACCAGTCCTAACACTAACTTCTTAATGCTGAGCGCCTAGTGAGGCAGCTGTTAGTACCATTTTTATAAATCTTTCGAACCTGCGACCTCCCATATCCGAGGCGGACGCTCTAACCACGAGGACACCAGAGCAGTTTTTCCCTTTGATCCACACGGTCACCATAGTAACATTTTTACGGATCCTATCTAGCCAAGCTTGGTAAAAGTACCATGTTCGCTTTCATCTTTTTCTGAAAATAATACAGCCCTTCATTTTTGCATGATTTCGTCCACTTTCTCACTCTTTTCACTTAATCATGTTTACAATTTTGCTCTTTCTGGTCATTATTTCATTTCTAATCTTTCCAAATGTCTCCTCAAAATTAAGTGATTGTTCATCAAGAATGATCTAAAAATTAAAGATTTTATTCTGTATAATTCTGTAATATTTCAGTGCCAGGCTTGTTTGCTGAGAGTGCTGTTTTTACAATCGGCACCTTTGGAAGTACACAGGGTCATTTCCAACCCCAGACATTCATTACACATCGTAGGATGCAGGGCTTTGGCAAGAACTCAATACGCACAATAAACAGATCAGTTAAACATAAAAGGGAATGCCATCACATGTTGTATTATAAACACCCAACAAAAGACCATTTGTTAACTTATGAAAGAATCTTGACTAACCCAATGGAATTCTTAGGGCCAGAATATTTCATGATCACTTAGCAAATTTAGTTATCTTGGATTACCATGACTGCAATAATTCCAAGCCTGGAGAGTGTGACTGATTTTCAAGCTCACACTTTCATGAATATGGTTAAACAGGAAGCTTATTTCTCATAATTACAAATAGTTATAAAAATAATAACGACTCTCAAAAAATAAATAACTATATTTAACTATTGTTTATAACTACAGTGGTCCCCCTCTGATATAGCCCCCCCCCCCCCCATCTGGATACATGTATAAATGGTACATGACACTTACTGTTAGGAACATCCTGGTCTGGATACAAGTTCTTGTGAACATCCATTGCAAAATCAACCATGTTAGTGTTACTCAGAAGTTCTAACTTTCCTTTCAGCATCTCTTTCTCATCGTAAAGCTACAATAAAATAAAATTATCTTTCAGCATCAGTAATATTCAACAACAAAACTGTAGACAAAAGAAATTAGATGATGTGCCATAAGTCATCCTTTTTAACCTTTTCTCCATCCATTGACATAGAAAATGTCTTAGTTCTCTGAGTGGTGAATAACATACAACAGACCAAATAACTTTATTATGCTGACATGCATTAGCATGTCTGTGATTGCAAATTATGAAACTGCCCATCAGTTTTAGACAACAGGGAATTATATTTAAAATATTCAGTATAAATACAAACAGCACCACCACAAATGTCTGCCCCATGTGTAGGCATCATTAGGGCATGATTTGACTCTGGAGATCATTGGCCAACAACTCTGGAGATTATTAAACAATGTGTTTGAATGATTTGGACCTTCAGTCAAGGTATTCAATCTTTAAATAAATTTCCAGTGCACACACCACTTATTTCTTGTTCCACTACTTAGTGGTCATGCTATAAGGCAAGGTGGGTGACTAAGTCCCTGCAAAAAGTTAACTTTGCCTTCTTCTATAGACCATTCTCAGAATGTATTCATATATTCATGTGACCCTGGGTTAACAAATCCAAAACGAGGCTAAGCTAGGCACCAGCTTATAGATTTTAGAACCAGGGGACCAAATTATGGCAGATAAAGGTTATGTTAAAATTAAAGAGAAAATTATTTTAATAAATAGATTAACAGAATAGCCCATACATAAAATGACAAAATTTTATATTGTTTAGACATGATTCTTCCCTATTATGTTTACTTTATCTAATGTCTGCATTTACATATCGGGCGTTAAAATTCATCCATCTACCAACACCACAAAAATAATATTAATTATAATCAGTAAAGAAGTTCACATAAATAAGGGACCAATTTGTGTGTTTGGGGGCAGGGTGCTTTGATTATTTATATATATATATATATATATATATGAATGGCTTTCAAACAGCTTTGAACAAATAATCCTGCTGTTTTGTGGGTAAATATATAACTGCCAATCTGTTATTGAAACAAAAAAAAAAAATTGTTCGTATGAATAAATTCGTATATATCCATATTGTCAGTTGACAAATGATTCAGAAAAGAAAAAACAAGTCATTTAAAGGGAAAATCCCAGTCCCTCCCACCCTAAGACACTAAAAGTAGCAAGCACCATAAAAACAACCAGGTTGTGCACTTCTGATACAAATTAAAATGCAAGCATACCAACATGTACCCAAAACTATTTAAAGCACACCACAAAGTCTCTACTGGTTTGGGGGACGTGGTTGGTTAAAAGGGCAGTTTGTGTCACTATGCACATTTTGTAAATGTTTTATTCTGACCGCGTGTTTTGACCACAGTATTGATTGATCATAGCTGTACATTTAAACCATACCTAATCAGAAACAAAATTCATGCTTTAAATAGTTTCTTTTCTCTATCGTTAACTTGTATTTTGTGTGCTGTAGAGAAAAAGGACACTCAAGATAGGACGTAAATCAACTTACGTTTAAGAGAATGGACATATCAAGTAAGTTTTCGTCATTATAATATATACAACGGTAATTCTATAATATAAAATATTCTTATTCAAAAGGAACAATCTCTATAAAATACATTACATCCATTACAGCTGCGATCAATATAATATATTCTCTCGCAAAAGGAATCTACATAGTATATTATATGCAGTATAGTCGCGATCTGCCTAGCTTAGCCTCGTTTTTGCGATACATTAATATTCATGAGGATCTCATTAAGAATGGTCTATTAGGAAAGCGAAAAAGACTTCAACCTGTCTTTTTTTTTAGATATACATTGAATGACAGTAGTTTAAGGCATTTGAGATGCTCCCTTGACCCAGCCAAGTTGTGAGAGCGATGTTTCCAAATGCAAAATGTATTGTATGTGGCCCTAGTTGTTTGTATCAATTGCGCCAACAAAACAAAACTCCTGCAAATTTACATTCAATAACTGACTGACCCAAAAATATTTCCCCTGCATACCACTGCTGCCCAATTTCCCCAAGTTATCATTTGATGAGGAAAACAAACCAGTTTGTTTTGAAACTTAAAACATCTATCTCAATAACAATTTGTGTTTTAAGAATACAATTAGTGACAGCACTTTCTAAATATATATTTTGAAGATTTTAACTGCAGTGCCTGCATTATTTTCTTCACAAAATCAGTTTGAAACCATAAGTGAACCTGAAAAGTGTAATAATGGTAGTCATCACTGTGCCTTAGAAGTACCTCTTCAATGGACTGTATGGTTTTGTAATGCACTGGGCACATGAAGTAAGGGAAATATACAGTTTGTAGAAAATGATGTCCAAATATTATGTGACAAAAGATTTAGCCTAAAATTTAGATGTTTTACATCAGAAACATATGGGACAATGATGTGGTTTAGAATTTTAAGTAATGTAAGGTCAAGGTTGTTCTCTTAAATAACCCACTGTTTGTGAAAATGCACAAGAAAGCAAAAAAGCAAATAATATCTGCCGAATACATGTTATTATGAGTACACCAACAAATATTAAAACCATACATTTGCAAACCTACATAGGAACAATATGTTGTAACAAAACTTGAAAGTGAGTCATCACATTAAAAAATCCTCATTTTAAAAATAATTGATGCATGATGCCATATTTCCATACATATACTTGGCAACAAACAAATGACATATTTAATTCAAGATCAACCCCCTAAACACGCAACTGTGCAGTTAGGTCTGCTTATCAGTGACCACTATTGTTTTTATGGATGAACACTAAGGTGTGTCGACACCTTTACATGAGCTTTCATATGCATGTTATATGGGTTGTTTCAAACTAATTTAGAAATGTTTGTGACAGCCATTTTTTATTCAAGTTTTAGAAACAAAAACAAATAATGAAAGTTCTTTAAGTGGCAGTTGGTTATGTATTATTACCTATTTGTAATTAAAATAATGTAATCTTGGTAAAAATTAAAAATGAATTACAATGTTTAGTTTATGCTGCGTTCTTCTGAAGTCATATAACCACAACACATTGCATATTTCTCATCACCTAAACATACACACTTTCAAGTATTAATACAATGCATATGAATATGATACATTCATACACTTACAAAACGTGTTTATAATATACATACAACATGACATTTTTCTAACTGGAGTTAAAATATTGTAAACCTAGAGAACAGTTAAGAAAAAAAGAACCAGAGCACTCAAATATATATATATATATATATATATATATATATATACACACACACACATGTGCACTCAGGACTGATGGATGAAAGGTGTAAGGGGGGCGGGGCACAATAGGTGCCACTACATTTGTCATCGTATCAGAACATTCTGCATGTGGCTCATTCCAGACAACAGATATTCATCAGCTGGATAGAACTTGAGCACATTCCCAAAGTCAAGAGAATAGCTGTGGCTAAGCCAATAAATTTATATCTGGTCATGTACTCCTACTTCTTGCCATCAAGCAGGGACGTGAGATAGAAAATATTTATCATCCATGCCTCCTGCCATGTGGAAGTAACTTTGAATTACCTAACCAAATAATACACCCTCACTTCTGGCAAGTACATAGGTATGAGTCTACACTTTCACGTGTCATAGGTGGTGTAATATTTGATTGTAATGTCTCATGGGCAGAGCAAAATGTTTGTCTCCAATGGGATCCTGAAACAATTCTTCCTGTTTCGTCATTGACAATCACTACAATAAAGCCTTATTAATTAGAAAAAACATTCATGATTCCATCTCCTGGATTGAATCATCCTCATTCCCACTGCATTATGAGGCTGTCTTCTTTATCTTCATGGGGGGGAAAAGAGAGCATCTCAACATCTCCCACGAGACTTGTGAGCAGTTCTGACATGGGGCATAAACTCAGCACTCCATGCTGCGAAAAAATAGATAGTGCTCTCTTTTTGCAGCCCATTAGTTGTTTCTTAAGAACATTAGAATATGTACTCTCTCTCCTTGCAACACATGCTTTACAGGTGTGATGAAGAGCAACTGGTACAGAGCATGTATGTTTTACGGGCATCATCCACTACCCTGATTAACTGCAATTATTGCAGGGTATTGTCATCTTTATAATCAAGAACTGAGAAAACAAACAAATGCATACAATATATATAAAATCTGAAATAAATGCAAACTGCCTTATAAAAAGGAGATATAATTAGATAAAATGCCTAAAAACAGCACTCTGGAAATTCCACTGGTGAAAATGTATGTTGCCATTTCAATCAATTGTGACAAAAAAGAAATGATGTGATAATTTAAAAAATATCAATAAACTCAACGTATTTTTACATAATGTATCATATCAAACAACATTCTGACTTACTGCACCAGTGAAAAAAGAGTACTGATGATTAAAGTTACAGAGGTAACAGAATTAACTGGATTGTCTGGGAACGTCTTTACTGCATGACAGCAAAGCAAAAACTTGTTAATATGGTTATAATGGGTAGTTAACTTCTCAGAGTTCCTTCCCTTTGTCTATAAGAGACAGAGATAAAAAGACATTTTTCCATCTGGCTGGATTTAGAGGTAGCAGAGAAAGTTATCCCAATGTAATGTGATCAGTAATTAGACGTCATAAGAAGTCTTTAGCAAAAACCTCATGATGACATCACCATCCATTAAGGAATAAAAGCAATAACATTATCAAGATGGACACTACAGCAATCATATTGGATGTTCAAGTCACACCCTTGTCATTTAGGACCTACCAGACCTTGGGCTGAACGTGTCTGTAAAGTTTCATTGCAATCTTCATCCTCCTAGTACTTCAGAAGAAGTAGCGATAACATGTTCAAACAGATTGATGACAGACAACAGGCCATCCCATAAGCTATTCTGGTCTATTACAACTGGAGCTAAGCACTCTTCAGTGGCAAGTTTTTCTTCAAAAGTCACATGCACTAAGAGCAGGGGTCACGCTACCAGGTGAAGTGGGTGACTAAGTTGCCTAAAAAATGTAAACTTCGCCTTCTTCTGTTAGGAAAGCGAAAACGACTTCGCCCTGTGATTTTTTTTAGAGGTACATTGACTAATCATACCTTTTGAGATGCCCCCTTGCCTTAGGCAGGTATATTCTAGTATTGTGTTGTAGCGAAGGTATTTTTCAAGCCATTGCTAGCTAGGCCTAGTTTTGATATTAATTATGCTGACAAACAAACTCTTGCACATGCACAGGCATGTGTTTTGATAACTGACTGACCATTAACCATTTCCCAAGTAAGTTGGCAACCAGGCCCCTATCACTACCTGATTTTCGCATGTTATCCTTTGATGATAAAAACATACAAATTTGTGTTTTGAAACTTTAACAATAGTATGTAAGTAGCAATTTGTGTTTTAAGAATAAAATCGGTGATCTGGATATTTTAACTGCCTCTTGTACACTATTTCCTCATAAAATTAGTTTAAAACTGTAATTGTACCAGTAACAGGGAAAAAATGGTGGACATCGCAATGTCTGGGAAGTACCAGTGTATTAGATTGTCTGTTTTCATAAATCATCGGGCAAATATATTCTGAAAAATACAGTGGTCCCCCTCTTGAACGGCCCCCCTGACCAGCGGCCACCCGCTCCTTACGGCCAGAATCCGTCGGCACCGAAGAGTTTGTGTTCAAAAGTACCACTCACAAAAGGCCACCCCGCTAACGCAACCAGCATATTAGTGCAAAAATATAAAATTTACCCCTCACAAGCGGCAGCATTTTATTTTGTAATATGTATCCAAAACCAGTATTTTATTCATAACGTGCGTTAAATAATCCGATTTCTGTTTCCCGATGTCAGGTTTTCGTTACTGAAAGAGGTGTTGACTAAAGTACATGTACCACTAAGGTTAATATTATATCATTTACGCCTCACTTGAAGCCACATTTATTCCATAAAGCCGAGAAAGACTCAAATTTTAATCCATACAAAAAGTACACGTAATCCGATTAGCCTTACTACTGTGTTATCATGAGATGTCCAGTTTAGCCACTCTGATAATTGTTAAGATTACAATTATTGAACAGTAGTAGCAGCTGAGAAGTGGCGGTATTGATGTACAATACACAAGTCAGCGGGAAAATGGTTGGATAGCCTTTATGGCTTCCCTTAGTTACATGTTGAGCTTGTTCACTTTCATAATTAGTGGCTATTACTACTGACAATAATTGTCAAGATTACAAATCCTAACGGCCGTGAGGTGCTATTGTTCAGGTCAAATCTGCGTACATATTGAAACCGTTTTGGCTTCTCTCACTTAGTGCAAAGAAATATAAAAACAATAGGGTACCAGACTGTGACTAATGAATCACATGACAAGATCGCTGCCTTTAAAAACACATGGCATTTTGTTTAAATGCTGAAAAATTGTTTTATCAGTCTTGTAGTTGGCAACATTGATGATTACAACTGGATGTAATTGTCAAGATCATAACAGGGTCAGCATAGGCTAAAAATAGATTTTGTGCAGACACACACACACACACACACAGAAATTAACTTTGAACTAAACAGGGTACCAGACAAAGACCGAAAAATCATGTGACAACACATTTATCGCTTCCTTTATGAAGAAGGCATTTCGCCCGCTCTAAAAAAGTTTTGTCTGCATAATTAAATCGCATACAGTTAGCAACATCCGAATAAATCATTACCAAACATTAACATGTCATCACGTAAATGGAGACGATTATTTTAGAAAAAAGTCAGTTATTCTACTCGACGAAATCGAGTGAGGTGGGGAGGGGGGACTTGCCGAACAATTTTAGGTAGAAAAGACTCGAATAAAACAATTTTATGTTGAAAAGACTCAAATAAACAACATCGTAACCGATAAGGAGGTTATTCAGCAGCAGTGGGAAAATGGAGCAAATGGAAATGATGTTTTTGAATGGTTTTGCAATGTGCATGACAACAACACCCGCTCGCATATCACGCTTACGCCAAGAATAAGAACTATTAATGCATATTCAGTTGAAATAAGTCTACTGTTATAACAAGAACCTTTTAACAATTAATGTTACTTTTAAACGAAGAGATTAAATGAAGATATTAAATGCTTTGAAGAATGTAGCTTTCTTACTACATACATTACATATACTTCTCACAAAAAAATTTAGTCCCCCTCTGGAAAGGCCACCCATCTTATAAGGCCACTTTCCCGGTGCAGAAGGGGTGGCCATATATGAGGGGAGCCACTGTATACAATTAATAGAAAGCAAAGCCTAGGTATTATGTTACTTAAGATTTAGCTTTAAAATGCAATTATATAGGTCAGAAATGTATGAGACAATGCTATGTTGTGGAATTTGTGAGAAGTTTAAGGTCAAAGCTGTTTTCTGACTTTGACTCTTATTTGTGAAAATACAGAAAAAAGCTGTGAAGCAGATAATATTTAATCAATGCCTAAAATTAATACAAGTACGTAGACAAATAAATAAACCATAAATTTGCAATCCTATCATGAAACCCCTCCTTCTGGAAATAGATGCACTCACGTCCGACTCAGTTGGAAAGAAGCTATATAAAATGAGTGGTTACATTACGAACACCCCTCCTTCTAAAAGCAGATGCACTCACGTCTGTGTTGATTCGGTTGGAAAGAAGGGTTTAGTTCATATACCGACTATATATGAGCCATGTCTGTAATTTTATGCATTTCAGTGTGTTATGTATGAATAGTTACGGTAATGTTTTATCCAAAACAAAGAAATTAGGACACTTGTGCATTTGCCCTCATGTACAATCTGTTTATCATTTCAAGTGAGTACCTACCAGTATCCTGCACTTAATGAGATATAACAATGCTTGTGGAGCAAATAGACACATGTTAAACCACACATTCACTCATCAAGTAAATTTATAATGATTATTGTCAAAACAGTCTTCTTGCACATGGAACTACTGTACAGCCCCCAAGCACTCATTTCATTCCTGATGATAACAAAAGGTACAGGGTCTCAGGCCAGTACTGACCAGTCAGAAAAGATTGTGTTTGTAGACTCAACAAATAATTCAGAATTACACAGAACAATTTAATATTTATGTAACTATTGGCAGTTCACCACTCCCTTGATAACTCACGCCTGGATAACTCGCGAACCCGCTTATAACGCGGTGTCCGGCATGGCTCCCGATTTTTTCCCCAAAGAAAATATATTTTAAAATGTGCTGAATGTGAAAAAAATCGCAATAAGAACTGGTAAATTGAACCTTGATACATAGCTCGTTTTATCATCGGAAATGGTGATTATTGCCCGTAAAGATAGAATCCATATTGTGAAATTTTCAAGTTCTAATAAGATATCACATATTATGTTTGGGTTTATTTTGAGAGAAATAGTTGTCAATACACTGTAAATAAACAGTCTGGTGAAACAGCAATCAACGAAAAAGTCTGGTAAATGCTAACAGGTGGCAACAGAGAATGAAATAAACACCAATTAAATGTCTTGATATGTGAAATTCACGTTCTAATCCTTAATTTCGCTTCAATGTAAACACTATAATCGCAACATATTCTCTTCTATGAAAACATGAAAAGAGTCAAGCGACCGTCACATTGAAACCCGTGAGTACTTCTGTGAGAACCTAATTACATGCCGGCTTTGTTTTGATCAACAACTTGGGGAAGTGTTTGTTGCATTAAAAAAAACCAATTAAAAGAGACCTGTGTTGTTTTATCACTTTGAATATGTCTTTTATATCAAATCAAGCAAGGGAAGTACAATTAAAAGGCATGCCAATAGCAGCATAAGTTCTTGTGGTCATTACCGTTCTCAAAATTCATTTTATTTGACCAATCGAAAATGGTTTCACATTTTTATGTACTTAACATCATTAAAGTATATAATATCAGTAATGTATCCTAATCATTTGTAAATGTGACCATGGAGAGCAAAGGAAGTAAGTGAAAGGTGTACTCAGTGACTGAAAAGCTGTGCATCATAGATTGGGTTCATAATGGTGAAGCGAAATCCAACGTTTGCAATGAACTAAAAAATTGCTGAGTCAACATTTAGAGGTTGGCTTAAGGATAAGCAGAAACTTTGGGATTATTTATATGATGTTGATTCAGATGATGGGATCTAATGAAAACGAGCACGGACTGCAAACAATACCGAATTAGATGATGCTGTGTACACATGGTTCACACAGCAACGTGAACAAGGTGTTCCCATATCTGGAACAATTCTCAAGGCCCGAGCAGAAAAAAATGGCTAAAAGAATGGAGAATGAATCTCAATTTAGGGCAAGCCATGGATGGCTTTGGAGATTCCAGCGCCGACATAGAATTAAACAAAATTCATTGTCGGGAGAGATACGCTCAGCGAATCAGGAAGCCGCATGTAATTATCCATACCACCTCAGAGAGATAATCATCCATGAACAATAAACAGAGGCGGCAGACAAATCAAAGAGTAACACAAAAAAATTAACAGATGTTTTCAAAATGTGAAGTGATATTTGTCAAATGTGTCACAAACTGCAAGTATTATCGTGTTCTAATTTAAGTTGTTTTAAATTTGTAGACCCATTAAATTCATGTTGGTAATGGTTAACCCTTGTGAATTTATTTGTTTTTTTCATTTTACTTCTACTGCAAACAAATCTACCTATAGTTCGATCGACATTGTTTTTTTGAAATGAGTGTCAATCTTTTGTATAAAAAAAAGTCCACTTTGGATCAAACAATAAAACTAGAATTTATCCAATTCAACACAAAAATTAGTGACATAGTACACAATGTGCGAAGGCGTACATGTGTTAAGCGAACGGAAACTATGTGGAATAATGTTTTGATGATCTCCTCAATATACTGTAAGTTATCCTGAAATTAATGTCACTCTGTAAGGAAAAAAGTAAACAAAGTACACTGCTATGAAGAGATATTTATTCACAGTTAATCTTAGCACGATTATTAATGGAGTATTCAACACTGTAACATGCCAACCCACCCCACCCCCCTTTTGCCTCTACGGCGATCCATTTGTTAGTTCTGTTGTTTGTTATAGGTCCCTCAATAACTCGCGCGTTTGCTTATAATGCGGTCGATGTTTTTGAACCCCGTTGTGTGCGAGTTATCAAGGGAGTGGTGTATTTCCAAAGTGCATAGCCACCAAAAACGAGCAAAAATTAGATGATGACCTGAGAAAGCATAATAGCAAATATGACCAAGAAAAGAGACAAAAACATGTTGGAGAAACTTAGGACTGCACCAGTTATTATGTACTTTTGAGAGAGTGACGTATGTAAGGTGAAGTTGTTTGCATTTAAAACATGCATGATGGAGAGAATGTTGGCATACCTCTATGCTACTTTGATGTAATGTGACTGACATTTCTTAGGATATTGTACTTTTGGAAATTGTAAATGATCTTAGCACACTGCTAACTAAAATGACTGCTCCCTTGTGCTCCAAAAATCAGCCTAAATTTGTCTAAAGTACACTATCCTTAGCAGCTATTAACTCATTAACCCCTGGCGCTGCGTTTATGCGGCTGGAGGGGGTAGCCTACTTCTGAGCTCTGTAGCCTCAAGGTCATGTATGACACAATAAAGTGGGTGTATTATAGAATGGTAGACAGATGTAGCTTTACAATGATACCAAATAATATGGATGTTCTAGTTGCACTACAAAATACAGAGGGAAAAACGTAACTTTTTCGACCAGAGTTTTTTCCAGCTGAAATTCGGCCCGAGGTCGGAATCCGATTTTGTGTCCGGATTTTAGACTTTTAGGACTCAGATCTAAGACAGACCAGTCTGAACTGCACACTTACAGGTGAACCTTTGCAAAATGTAGGATAAGATGGGCATTTAGAATAAAGAGTGGTCTTGACATGAAAAGGACGAGTCCGTTAAGCAAAAAAAGAAGTCCAACTTTTACCCTTCTGCTCATGCTCAGGCGAAATAACCAATGAAAAACGATGTTTCTAACACAACTAGGCATTAGGTTAACCTAAAATGTCTTGGAGGTCGATGTATTAGGATGTATTCAGAAAGAGTCCCCAAAATGGGTTTCCTACTCGCATTTCAGGCGAAAACAACAAAAACCTCCAGGGGTTAATGTGTTAAAATAGGGAAAATGAATTTTGCCAAACTAGACAATACCAGCTTCTGAAAGTGCAATGAATGAATTACCAAATACATAAAATGTAAAAATAGTTATCGGCTCTTTTTTTACAATTTACCTCTTAAGTTCAGGAAGTGAAAATGACCAAGTGGAGTTAGCACTTTTGTGAAAGGTGCACATCTGGAGTAAGGCCAAGCTGTATACTCTATAACCCATATTACACCCATCAATCATACACCAAAATAAAGGGAATTAATGGTTCTTTGAACAATACCTAAGATATACAAGGTCTTTTTTAAATAGCCAGTATAACTAGTCAGGAAACCCGGGGGAATTCTTTTTCTTTAAAATTCTAACCCTATGCAAAATACGAAACTGTAAAGCGCCACCTTAAAACAAACATAAAAATGTATGCAATTATTTTGCTTTTTTTCATATTATTCTGTATGATGTTCTGAATAAAATGGTACCGTTACATTGATTTTATGCATGAAAATAAGCTAATTATGCTTATCTTGCTCTTGCTTACATAATTTGCCATGAGACATATTTGTGTGAGTAGTGACCTTAATTATGGGGAAATTAGAAGTCTTAGAATATAGGAATAAAGTCAACTTAAATTTAAACTGTTGCATTAAGTAAAAGAAATATATAGTGAAAATGTTTCTTTTCATTTATTTGCAATGAAATTAAAAAATAAATGTTGACAAAGCAAATTTGCTCTCTTCCATATTAAACAATAAGCTAAAATTTTACCCTTCGACCTTTGGCCTTTATGAACCTCACCTGTTCCATCCCTTTTCAAACTGTAAAATTTATTGTTGACATCTCAGGAATAATTATGGCTAGTTTCATGCTCCTGTCTTTCAGAATAACACTGGTTGCTATGCTGACAAAATGCAATGCGCATTTTTAAAATACCTCACTTTTTATCATGGGGGGGGGCTGTACCTGTTTGAGACTCTGACGCTAATAAATACTGTTCTGAGGGGGGAATACAGGATAATTATTCAAAAGGACTGTTTTGATGCTTGCGACTTAAATATTTCAGCCATACAATCAAAATTAAATCATGCAATAATAATACCTATGTGCTCTTTAAGGGGGCGCTCACCAGTTATTATGTACTTTTGAAAGAGTGACGTATGTAAGGTGAAGTTGTTTGCATTTAAAACATGCACAGTGGAGAGAATGATGGCATACCTCTATGCTACTTTGATGTAATGTGACTGACATTTCTTAGGATATTGTACTTTTGGAAATTGTAAATGCACTGCTAACTAAAATGACTGCTCCCTTGTGATCCAAAAATCTGCCTGAATTTGTCTAAAATACACTATCCTTAGCAGCTATTAAAATAGGGAAAATGAATTTTGCCAGACTAAACAATACCAGCTTCTGAAAGTGCAATGAATGAATTACCAAATACATAAAATGTAAAAACAGTTATTGGCTCTTTTTTTTTTACAATTTACCTCTGAAGTTCAGGAAGTGAAAATGACCAAGTGGAGTTAGCACTTTTTTGAAAGGTGCACATCTGGAGTAAGGCCAAGCTGTATACTCTATAACCCATATTACACCCATCAATCATACACCAAAATAAAGGGAATTAAAGGTTCTTTGAACAATACCTAAGATATACAAGGTCTTTTTTAAATAGCCAGTATAACTAGTCAGGAAACCCGGGGGAATTCTTTTTCTTTAAAATTCTAACCCTATGCAAAATACGAAACTGTAGAGCGCCACCATATGACCCAGGAGAGGCTATGATGTTCTGCACTCCCTGCAATTAGTATTGAGAAATATGAAAAGTGTGTGGTGTACTTCATGTGCGAGTCTTGATCAAGCAAATAAAATTCTGTCTAGGTGATCCTGTAGATTAGTAAGAAATTCCCCCCCCCCCCAATTTCAAGTCCTGAAATGTCTCTAATGAAAATCACCATGATATTATTGTACAACTCCCATCCAGATTTCGAACATATTAGGTATCTACTAACATAGCTTATGCACAAGAAAAACTTGGATTCTGCAAAGAGTATACACAACACAGAGACAGGGGTCAAGCTAGACTTGAATTTTAGGAAGAGGTGACATCTCCTTTTGGACAGAACTGGGGGAAATGAGACCTGAACAGGGAGAAATGGGAGCAAAGCAAGACACACAATATATATATATATATATATATATATATATATATATATATATATATATATATATATATATGCGCATGTGTGTGTTTTCATTCTCTCAACTGAATTATGCCCTCTATTTCCTAGAATGAATATTTGCATTTAACATCTGTCTCAAGCTTCTCAAGCAATACTTTATTTTCAAGTAGAAAATTTTCTGAGTTCTATCTATATTAAAAATACATTTGGTTCATGTTTTAAAACTATCATATTCATATGCAGTGTGATTTGGCAATATGACTTAAAAAGAGAACACAAGTAATACCACATAATGAATTTTGAGTGAGTAACTAGATTACAGCATTGTAATTTCAAGTTTGTACAAATGCTTAATCAACTACCCTTAATCACAAATTTTTCTGCTAATTTCTGAAAGTTCACCCAAAAAATGGCATTTGAAAAGATTTCTAAACTTGTTTGAAACAACCCCTGTACCTGTACATGAGAGCAAATGTACATCTTTCAGATCATACTGTTTGTCCTAATTTCTTTGTTGCCGATAAAACTTTATTGTAACTGTTCATAGACAACACACTGAAGAATTAAAGTCAGTATATGAATGAACTAAACCCTTTTTTCAACCAAATCAAAACGGCCAACATGCAAGTGCATCAATTTTTAAAAAGAGGGGTTTTCTTAATGTAACCACTCACTTTATAGCTTTGTTACAATAGTTTATTGACAGGATTGCAAATATAAGGTTTTGTTATTTGTCTATGTACTTGGTGGAACGTTAGGCATTGGTTAAACAGTATGTGCTTCACTGTTTTTTTTTTTCTTCATATATTTTCACACAAATGAATGAACTCATAATACAACCTTGATCATACAGCGTCTCTCGAATTCCACAACACAGCATTGTTCTGTATGTTTCTGACCTACATAATTGCATTTTAAAGCTAAATCTTCAGTAACATAATATTTAGACTGCTTTCTAATGAATTGTATATTTTCCTGAATATATCTGCCCAATGGTTTACAAAGAGACAATCTAATAAAGTGGTACTTCCCCGAGACAGCAGTGTCTGCCATTATTTTCCCATGACAGGTTCACTTATGGTGATTTTTATGAACTGATTTTTATGAGGAAAATAATGTACACGTATCAGTTAAAATATTCTTGTTACTGATTCTATTCTTAAAACACAAATTGCTAGTTACATAAGTCCAAGCTTTGAAACACAAGTTTGCATGTTTTTATCATCAAAGAATAACTTGCGGAAATTGGGCAGTGATAGTTGCTAACTTACTTGGGAAAGGGTTAATAATCAATCAGCTGTCAAAACACATGCCTGTGAATGTGCAAGAGTTTGTCGGCGAAAATGATATCAACAGCAATTATGTTTTGCTTGTAGCCTACATCTCGCTGTAACATAGCAATGCAACTAACCTGGCTAAGGCAAGGAAGAATCTCAAAAAGTACAGTCATTCTGTGTGCCTCTACAGAATCACAGGTTGAAGTTGCTTTTGCTTTCCTAACAGGAGGTGAAATTTACATTTTTTATGCAATTTTGTCACCCATTTCGCCTGGTAGCGTGACCCATGAAAGGATATCAAAAGCATGTTGTTGTTTTGGGTTTATATCAAACTTATCACAGGACCAAGGAATTCTCTGTACATATGATTGGTTTTGTGATTTAACACCAATTTTCAGCACATGACAGGCTATACATAGTGGCCAGTATAGCTGGTGGAGGGAGAACCCAGGACAGCACCAGCAAGAACTATCAAACCACAGGATGCTATTGGCAAGCTTTCTCACATACCTACATTGGCTGAGCCTGAGAATCAAATCCAGACCTGCCAACCCTGACGAGTCCGTCTCAGTAAGGCAGTTGATTTTTCTCCGTAAGACTGACCAGTTTTCAGTGAGGTGTAACAAAATATCAGTAACTGCTATTGTAAAGCTGGAAAATGTAAATAAAAGTTCGATGCAGCAACAATAAACATTATGTTCAACAGAAAAGTTTGTAAATTACGCGTAGACTTTATTTACCACTAGTACAGTTGCACAAACTTTAGTTCCAAACCTTATGCAACTCAATGGCTTGTTGCTATCTCTCAACTGAACGTAATTCTTGGAGATTCTTTTTCCATTTCACATGAAGACAATCATATCTCCCGCCACGAGACATACTCAAATTGGCACGTGATGTCCAATAAATGTAATTGTGTCCTTTCCAGTTTTTTTTCACAAGAATCTGAATACTCCTAGTTATTCTTCTGTGTTGATTATTAACACTTTTTTAGAAGCTTATTTTCCATTTCGTCTTAAACATGCATTGCTTGCTAGATGCCATTTTTAAAAAAATTCTATAATCAACAGTTTGATCATGCAGATGCTTTGCATGAACAAATAGGTGCAGTTTAAAGCATCTGTAGTGCTGCTGTAAAGTTAGTCTGGTTCCCTGACAAAATTTACTAATTCTTATATGAAACCCGGATCCATATCAAACACGGATGAACCAATTATCCGGATTTTTCGGCAACGATCATTTTTCTGTAGATTTTGCCTGTATGCCATAAGTCCGTACTTTAAGGGTAATTTCAGTGTTTCATCTACAAATGGCTTCATGTAACTCATTTGACTCATCAAGGCAAAAAACAGTGAGTCAAAATCCAAACCAATGAGTATTATTCAAGCCGATGAGCAGTCTTCGGTAGTTTAAAAAAAAAAATAATTATATTATTCAAATACACAGCAAAAATATTAGTTACATAATGTGATTAAAGCCAATAAGGCAATTCCCTTTCCAGAAGCATCTGAACATTCTCTATTTGTTTAAAATCTTGTTGATGGTTTCATGTCATCGGAAATAATCTGAACATATATGGCAAGGCGTTTATTGTTGGATATGTCAGTGCTTTCATTTGCCATTGCTGTCACAAATGACGAATTTTGCAGGTCACATATAAGACTATCCTCAACAACATTTGACAGGCTCTCCAGTACCTCTGAACAGGTAGTAGCTGAGTCATACTGAATGGCGGAATTCTTCAAAATGCCAATGGCATCAATTTCTTCAGCTGTTAAGTTGTTTATTTAATTAGGAAGAGATTTGTTTTTTAAAAAAGGGATGTCCTCTACACTCAGCCAATGTACACACTTAAGTAGCACTTTCGCTGCTATGTCTTGTTTGTAAAACTGCATTAAAATCTGCCTGGTACTGTGGACCTTCAATCCGCAGTTTGTGTTCTGGTAACTCAGCATGCCTTGCCAGTGTACTATTCTGAAAGTTATTGTTTTTTGCACATTTGGTCTTGGAGGTCTTTTCTAGCCTCTGTACATATATGGCAAAACATAAAGGAGTCTTCACTGTCACATTCTTCACGCGACTTAACTTTTTGAAAATGTAGCCAGCTGTATGTTTTCAGCTATTGCTGCACAAAATTACGTTTTATCTTACGAGTAACCGGTACCTCATCTTTAGGTGATGAAGGCTTCACTGGTTTGATAACAATGCTATTATTGATGGTCGGTTGTAGAAACGCAATCCAAATGATAATTTCGTTTGTTTTGGGTCTATTTTAATTTGTTTGCCTTGGACGCCATTTTCATTTGAATGCTGACAGTATCTTGGAACAACGCAAGGCATACAATTGAATGAATGGAAATTGTTGCTTTGTTGCATGACAAGGATGCGCATAAAATAACAGTTGTTTGTGAAAATCACTTTAAAATCACATGTTTATTTTCTGCCTCTTTCTTGTGTGTGGTGATTATACGGTTCTAACATCCTGTTGCTACAAATGATACAGTTACAGGTCACATAAGGTCAGCTCCAGGCTCCACACTCACTTGTAACCCTATATATTATGATAACATCTGCATAAGAACTGATGTGCGCATGTTTTCCCTGTTTGGAAGAGTTGTAATCTAGCCAAAAAAGTAGTTAGAGCAACCTCTATTTTGTGTTAATCAGCAAAACATAACATTGGGGTGCGTCAATTTATGTACTGTCGACAACTTTTTTGAGTCAAATCTGAAAAGTCTGCATATTTGACACTTGATGCATGGGTAAATAAAACATTGAATTTTCATAAGACTTACAGCAAAATCGTAAGAGTTGGCAGGTCTGCAAATCCATGTGGACAGAGGTGGCTGGAATGGTATGGAAGCCGTATATACTGACATCAGTTAAAAGGGTGATAAGAATATTAAACAAAATGAAGCTATCTACACACATTCTTCAATGTTAATATATTTTTATTCGTTTCGTTAAAGAAACATACTTCAACTTAATCTGATTTCGGCATTCCTGGCTGCCATCACATTCCAGGCAACTGAAATGTAGGCCAATGGAACTTGAAAACAGGTCCATTTGCTTGTTCAAAAATTTGAATTTATTAGAAAAAGACATCAGACTAAGTAATGTCCGACTAAAACATTATTACTTTAATTTGCAGAAAAGTGCCAATATGGGCAACTAAGTGTGTGAGATATTCCTGAAAATTTTACTTCTCGTTATGATGTTAGTTGACACAGCGCCATTATTTTTGCGGCAAGACCTCAACCCCAAAACCTAAATATCAGGATTGACGTCTTATATTGTAGAACTATATATATATATATATATATATATATATATATATATATATATATATATATAGTTGGTGAAAATGATGCTGATTATAGAAATCCTGGAGGAATCTGCAGTAATCAGCAATGGACAGAGCAACCAAGGGTTTAACACATTTTCTCTTCCTGTCAAGTCACACAATATACTTAATCTAATGTATTTTTCCTTAAAGAAATATATCCAGCTTTTTCATTACAGAAGTATACCCACACACAATTAGGCGGTTTCAAAATCTGATGAACCTTTAGTTCCCATTATATATTTGGATCGACCGCTCCGGTGGCCTAGTGGTTAGAGCGTCCGCCTCAGATGCGGAAGGTCGTGGGTTCGATCCCCGGCCGAGTCATACCAAAGACTTACAAAAATGGTACCAACAGCTGCCTCGCTTGACGCTCAGCATTAAGAGGTTAGTGTTAGGACTGGTCGGCCTGGTGTCAGGATAATGTGACTGGGTGGGACGTCATGCTACATGTCTGCGGCATGATGCCCCAGTGCTAGACATCACTATAAACTGCCACACTGCAGACATCGTAGCGATATGACTGAAAAATTGTTAAAGCTACGTTAAAAATCCAACACACAACAACAACAACATATATTTGGATCAACGACTTACAGTGTAGGACTAGAAAGGGGTCTAACAACTGGTTAAAATCAAAAAGCCAAAAGTTCGTCCTGAGATACATTCCACCGGCAACAAACACAGCCGAATAAAATAATCCTGGTGGCAACATTAAAAACTATCTGGTTTCCATCCTTTTGAGGCACCAGTGGTTTTTTAAAATATTGTTTTAAATCAGAAAAAGGAGGCAACAGTAGCAACAACAGTTGGGGTCAAGTGTTACGAAATCTGACAGTTTAAACTAAGTTTCGATCCATACTTTGGTATATTCATAAGCATTGTCTTATACCTCTTTTACAGATAAAAATTCTAGTAAAGGAAAGACCAAATGACGGTCTAAATATTGTCCCATCCGCGTGGTCAAATCGAACTCCGCCATCTTGTAAGTATGGGACACTTGTAAAAGAAATAAATAGAAAATGACATTTGACAAAATAGATAATAAAATTTTTTATTGTCTATATTAGAAACATCAAATATAAATTAGTAATAAAAATAGATTTTTCTAATATTAGAATATATATTTAATGATTTTTCAACTAAAAATTTTAGATTATTCCGTTTCTGACAAAGTTTAGTTTTGTATTTACCAAGTAGGCTGAGACAGTTTTCTTTACGCTGGAGCCGTATCTAAGCAATAATGAATAATAAATATCCAGTATACAAATATCGTTTTAAAAGTTTAAATGCGAGGAAATTATCAATTACTTTTGTAATATTCGTTTTGCCTCCAACACGTGTAATAGATAATAGATACGAATAAAATTTCCAGGCATGTTTGTCATATAACTTGCAAGACGAGTGATGGGTCTGTCAAACTTGACATGTTTCATGATTGTTATAACAGTGGAATTTGGATGACGCTCGTTCATACTTTTGCTTAAAAATGAACCCATCGAAACCAGACCTTGTCGATGCAGCCGCCGATTCTGGTGGCGCAAGCTTATCGTCCGGTATAGAAAAGAGTTCTTCAGAGGGATACAGAATGGAAAAAAATGATCTACCAAATGACCGGAATTTGTCACCACCGTTACTTCGTACACGGCTTGAAGGGGCAAAAACAGTAGAGGATACTTTGGACGCTTCAGCTCATTCAGATGCAGAGGATACACCTGAAGAGAGAGACAGAGGTGATGGGTTTTTTTTCTTTATTTTTTACTTTTTGTTTCATTCAGTTTCTTTGTTTCTTCGTGTCACCAAAGATGGGTAACGAGATTAAACAGGAAATTATTACAAAGGTTAAACATAATGTTTGAACAATTCACATTTATCTTAGACCGAGTTTCCTGGGACCTTTCCTACCTTTTGTTAGATAATGGAATAATTACATCTTGATCTGCGATCAAAGCTCACCCCCACCTATTGAAAATTTGGAATTTGCTGAAACCGGGCTGTTGTGTTATAAGGTGGCCACATGATGCATAGAAACACTGATATGCACCAAAACACCAAAACATAGTGGAAGCACTGAAATGCGTTTAAATTATTTTGTATATAACGTAGTGTATCAGTGTATGTGTATTTCATAAGTTTGATTATTTAATTTTAATTATATGACAGAGTAGATAGATTGGGAATTGGAAATAGATCTTTAATAAATAAATTTGGGAAATGAATAATATCCTTTTGATGTAACATACTCTTTAAGTGAAAGCTCAATAATGTACATGTGTGAAATATTATAAACATAATATATATGCAGCTAACATATTGTGATAATTCTATAATCACAATTCAGATGGAAATATGTACATTTTTACTTTGAAAATATTATCCTTCTGAAAAGAAATTTAAGAGCTGCCCTTTTTGATGTATTAGTTTTAGTAATAAATAATTAGTATAAAATTCTGGTTTCATAACTGGTATTTGTCTTACTGTTTGTATCTTGTTTTGCATTAAAAATATGATTGTATATAATGTTAATGAAAATTCATAGATATGACGACATAATACTGAACAAGATTCTGCTTATCAGGTTAAAGTACATGCAATTATTTTGGTTGCAGCAGTGTGCTGTTTTAGCAGCACATGTCCCTTCAGCTATTTGAGTAACAAACAGGTATCATAAATCTGTGACATGTATGTAACTGACTTGTTGTAAACAACTTTCTTTGAAGAGGTCGTGGATAGGACAATCACCTATTTTTTATAAGGCAAGTTTTCATACATGACAATAGTGACTTTGAAAGTTACTATCACATTTTCTATCATTTGAAGATGAAATCAGCAGGCAGAGACCTAGCTAAACTTCTGATGAAAGGGTAATTATCAAAGCCATATTCTGAGTTGAGACTTAAAGATCAGACCAAGGTATGTGTACCAGTATGTTGGGACTTGATTGACGATGAAAGGACAAACAATAATTACGAATTAGTTCACCATGTTTTAAAGCATGTTGTGGAGTAGAAATCAAAGTCTCTGACAGAATTTGTGTCTCTTTTAAATGAATCAGTGGATGGGCAGTTCAAAGACTTGAGAAGTGGGTTACTGGGGACTGGTAAAGACCAACTTGCTGACAGCCACAGAGTTTCATATTTTGAAGATACAGTGGGGACACAAATTAATGAACGAAGACAAAGACCTACCAAGGATTCAGAAGCTTCATTCTGAAAACAGCAAATACATGACATAAACCGATGGAAAGTCAGAAATCTTGCACCAAGGATGCTCATGAAGAAACCATCACCAAATAAAATGGAAAAAACATATTGGACAGCAGCAAACAAACGACTACAAAAATAATATGTTAAATTTAAATACATATTGCCAATTTGAGTAACAGTTTTGATTGTGGAATATAGCATGGTTCATCACCATTGCTACGATTACATACAGTTGACAGTTAAGCCTTCTTTTGTTACAGTATGACTAAAGATTTCGAAATTTCGGTTTGTCCAATATACTTTTCTTAAAGTCAGCTCATTCGTCTCAGACTCTCTGAATGTGTTTGTTAATTGATGTCAGAAATCGAGTCTACATAGGCAGCCCATTTGGAAACAAATTAGTAATCAAGATCAATTAATAATAGACAGTTTCAATACATATACTGTAATGTTATAAATGATATTATTTATTAAAAGAGAAGGTATATAATTAAAACTATTTCCAGTATATAAAGAAATCAGTATTGACAATTATATGATGTTATTTATAATGCAAATAGAAAACATTTTCTTTCTCAGAAAAAAAACTATTTTTTTGTTTGCATGCATATGACCTACCTTGTTGGATTCACCTTTTCAAGAAAAGGCCATCTGTAATAATGTGTGTGGATAAGAATGATCTTATTACATTTAAAAAGTCGCTGTAATCCAAAATATTTATGTCCAACAACAGTATACAACTTTTTGATGAAATGTGATATTTATTTCTATTACAGCAGTTTCAATTTATTGAGACAATCAGTCTTGTTTGTTTTGTACATTCAAATGTATTTTCTTCACAACTATATATTTGCATAGTGCAGACTTGTTATAAATGAGGAATAACTCACACCATCACAAAGTACAAAATTTTTTCATGGAAAAGTGAAACAGAACATGAAAAGTAAGAACTAAATGTTAGAAGTTCAATACAACAATTTAATATAATTATAAATTTTGATTTTTTTTTTGTTGTTGTTCTGTTAATTTTGCTTTTTTGTTCTGGTAAATGCATTACCTTTGTTTTGGTTAGTTCCAATAAAATGTAGATACCTCCATACACATGAATCAAAATTTAAATAATTCTTAATATTAAAAATTTAACTTTTATTTATTTAAAAATAATATGCTGGTTTCATAGTTCTGGTCAGGTAATGTGTATTTACATATTAATTTGCTCTCCTATTCTTGCCTGTAAAATTTGCTGTTGTATCACTTGGCATCAGGAACAAAATACATGCTTCTCAATTATATAATTAATATTAAATTATCAAAGTTATGAAATAGATACAACCAGTGATACACTGTCATACTATGGTATTTAGGATATAATGTTGGTGAGTTTTGCTGTTTACACTGTGTTTTGGTGTTTTTGTGAACCTGGTAGCCATGGACAGTCTGTCACCAGGCCTAGCAATGTTCGAGTCCTACTAGTATGAAATTGATGTAAAGAATATTGATTTTATCACACACAACAATTCAGATATTTATCTTGTTATTAAGTTGATACTTAAGCCAAAAAATTCAACATTTACAAACTGGACCTTGTACTTGGCTATTTCTTGCATTGCTTGCTCACACAGCATTGCAAGTTTTGACAAAAGTGATCACATTAGTGAGTAAAAATTAACATTTTTTAACCAGCCACTCTTTGGTGACCTTCTGATTCATAATGCAGCAACTATATAATGAAACAAAAACTTTCTAATTACAAGTATATGCCACGCTAAAATAGACAGATGCAATTTAATTTACTATATACAGTGTATACTCGTTTATAAGTTGAGTCAAACTGCAAACAACAAAGATCCTGATCTGCCATAGCATAATGCACCTGCAGATGAGGGTCTATGTTGTTTATTCCTAACAAACTGCACAGACACAGATCTGCCGATGCATTATATGAAGGCAGATCAGGGACTGTGCAGTTTGCAGTTGGACTTATTTTATAGGCAATTTTTCAATTGCAAGACCGCTGGTACCTACATTAAGTAATTATCTGTATTGGTGACTGGTCTGGTTTACAGTTTAGAATGGACTAGTCTCATATCATGACATCTGCAGTCGACCTCAGAGAATGGTATGGATCTGGGAAAATGCTGACATAGAGACAAATATGGAAAATTAAGATGGCACTGAAATAGTCAAACTACCATAAATGCAGATACGGCTGAGGCTTTATTAATATAAGCTATAATCAGAGGAAAAGAAAGATTAAGGCCCTTCATTAGTAAATTTGGCACCAGGCAGTGTATGCTTATGGTTTGGAGAACTGCAGGAAAAGTGATTTTTAATGGCTTGCAGATGATAATTAACTGTTGAAAGTTTTGTCAGATAGATTAACTGTAGGTAATGGTGTATGGTTTTAATTGAAAATATCCTTACACTGTTAATGATTTCTCTTTAATTTGCCTTTACTAAAACCTGCACCTTTTGTCATCTTTTACAGTTAATTAATGTCACTTAATTGATTTCTGCTGTCAGTGTCTAAGGCATCAAAGTATTGGGGCTTGGAATCTGAAATATGAACTGCCATGGCCACTAAATTTGTCAACTAGGTCACCCTATGAATACTTGAGATTTTGAAACTTGGAGTACTTTCTTATTAAGAGGAATCTTGTGGGTTACATTTGCTTGACATCATATGAAGGGAAAAATAGATAATAATTCAATATAATAATTCATTTGTGTTTGAATAAGTAGACCATGAGATTAGGTGATCATGTTGCACTGCATCACACTGATCTGTTAATGTCAACTCGCGTATTAGCCTTTTACAGTTACAAGTTATGTTTGAATGTTGCATCTAAGAAGATAAATATTGTTCTTATCAATTTCGGGCAGGTACAGTGCTTGTTAAGTATGGAATCCCCTGCATGCTTTGATGCACCTAAAAGTATGCAATTACCATGCAGTTTCATGATTTGCTCTGCCCAACATACTGTAACTGTCCTGATACCAAATACATGGTACGTGGGAAAGGTAAACTAGTTGGTCCATTTTCTCTTTTTGTTGTTGAGGACAATTGTTACTCATAATTTAAAATTCTGTGTTCCAACATGATCAACAAAATTAATTTCATCTTTTGATAAAAGTTTACAGCAAAAGGGGACAAATCACCTTAGTCAAAATATCCATGGCTGCTCATTAATTAGATGGCATTTTCTTTAAAGTTAGGGGGTTTTTTTTGTATTCATTGGTATGGATTGTTCACACTGGTTACCAAATTTTACAACTTAGAGAACTTATGGTTTACAGTTGAAAAAATTTTATACTGTGGTCTCAACTCTTTGTTTGGAGAAAGTCATATGCTTTATTTAGAGATTCACAAGTTTTATGGAGGGAGATAATGTTCATAGTCAGTGTGTTGTCTTTAGAAAGAAGTATATTATTAACACAAAAAAATGTACCATATATATTTGCTTACAAGTCTTGTCAAACTGCAAACGGCAAAGATCTTGATCTACTGGAGCATAATGCACCTGCAGATCATGGTCTGTGCTGTTTGTTCTACTGATTACTCCTAACAAACTGCACAGACCCTGATCTGCCAATGCATTATGCAATGGCAGCTTTAGGTCTGTACAGTGTGCAGTTGGACTCGTGAGTATATATGGTACATGATGTGGAAATCATTGTACAGCTTGCACGACTTTCCTTTTCATTTCTCTGCACAATATTATGGGGTGGAGATGATTAAGAAAAAGACTCCATCGCCTTCTCCCCATGCGTCCCGATAGAGTAGCTGTAGCTTCTCACCAATAATAGCTCTGCACAGCACACTTTCTTGTGTAGACATCTCATCTGATGATCACTGCAGAGTAGGCATGGTCTTCATTTAGTGTGTGGGTTATCACCCCTGCAAGCATGCACTAAAGAGTTTCACTGAGAGAAAGAGTACATTGTGGGACACTTTTTTATCTTTAATGTTATTGCCCTTATAGTTTATTGGGCACAACTTTATTTTTCCAAATTAAATTTTAGATAACATCAACATAATATCAATGATGCATAAACTTTATTAGTACTAGATGTAGCATTAAGTTTAAAATTTTTATTGTTTTTCTTTATGTTCTGCATTATCAGAAACTACAGGTGCATTCATGATGCCTTTATTTCTGTTGAAGTTTGTACGATTTGAACATGTTGAACTAGTTTTTATAGAAAATCACACTTGCACTTGAATGAAAGTGAAACAAAATCACACACATTCAGACACTTATTGATTGCATTCTCCCTCAGGAGCAGTTTTCATACTTTTTTATGTTGAAACAAATTTGATAATTTAGTCAGTTATAAATGTTTGCTACTTCTAACTTCTGCAACAAGATATGGCAGACAGGAAAATGGCCACCACATGGGCTCAATCATTGGTCATCGAGCTCCCCAAGAATGGAAACCTACAGCTATGCCAAAGCTACAGAACCATCAGTTTGATCAGTCACCCGAGCAAAGTCATGCTGAAGGTAATTCTCAACAGACTAAAGCCTCAGGAAGAGAAAATTATTGCTGAAGAGCAGGCAGGCTTCCGAGCAGGAAGGAGCACCACAGAACAAATCTTCAGTCTCAGACTCCTTTGCAAGAAATACCTTCAGCATCAGCAGAATCTAAACCATGTCTTATAGATTTCAAAAAGGCATTTGATAGGGTATGGCATGCAGCCTTATGGGCAACTATGAGGATGTACAACATCAGCTCAAAGCTGGTGCAGGTTGTTGAGCACCTCTGTGACAAAGCCACCACTGCTGTCCTCATCAATGTCAGCAGAGGAGATTGGTTTCAAACATCAGTTGTAGTCAGACAGGGATGTGTACTGTCACCTACACTCTTCAACATTTTCCTGGAAAGGATCATGAAGGATGCCTTCCATGATCACAAGGGCACTGTCAGCATTGGAGGAAGAACAATCGCCAACCTTCGCTTCGCAGATGATATTGATGATTTAGCATGAGATGAAAAAAAACTGGCTGACTTGGTTGAGCGCTTTGACACAACCTCCACAGCATAGGGTATGGAGATTAGTGCCGAAAAAAACAAACTGATGACAAACAACACCAAAGGCATCAGTGTAGAAATAAGGTCAATGGACAGAAACTGGAAAGAGTCACAAGCTTCAAGTACTTGGGATCAATTTATCACAGATGAGGGCTCCAAACCAGAACTACTTTGCAGGATTGCCCAGACAACAGCAGCAGTAACAAGGGTGAGACCAATATGGAAAGATACCAACATTGCTTTTGGTTCCGAACTAAGGCTGATGTGCGCAATTGTCATATCCCTCTTTCTGTATGTTTGTGAAACATGGATGCTCACATCAGATCTACAAAGAAGGATTAAAACCTTTGAAATGAGATGCTACCGCAAGATCTTGGGCATCTCATACATTGACCATGTAACCAACAAAGAAGTCCACAAAAGGATCCAATGAGCCATTGGATCCTATGAAGACCTCTTGACCACCGTAAAAAAAGTGCAAATTGAAGTGGTACGGTCATGTCTCAAGATCATCTGGACTGGCAAAAACAATCTTGCAAGGCACAGTGCAAGGGTGCAGAAGAAGAGGCAGACAGAAAAGAAGGTGGGAAGACAACATTAAGGAATGGACAGGCATGGGATTTGGAGATTCCCAAAGGGCAGTAGAGAACAGGGAAAGATGGAGAGAATTGGTTGTAAAGTCAATTGTGGTGCCCCAACGACCTCTTGGGTTAAGGAATTGATGATGATGATGATGATGATGATGATGATGATGATGATGATGAACAGACAGATGCTGTTGTTGACTGTGTCTACCTCTATTACTGCTAAATAGTAAGCATTCGGTTTTTGTCTTTTGGAATGTAACTATCCATATATCAGAGGATCACTTTCTTTTGTAATAATGGGAAAAATTTAAGCTGTTCAGTGCTGAAAGATGCACCCGTCATCAGGTCAGTATATAAGTTCATGTAGATCTCTTTGAATAAAATAAAAGGATAAAAGTTCCTGTAAGTGTCAGCAATCTACTTTCCACTGATCATGATGAAAAATTCTTGGGTTACATTGTTTAAATTGACCACTCCAGTGGCCTAGTGGTTAGGGCATCCACCTTGGATGCATGAGGTTTGCGGGTTCGAACCCCAGCCAAGTCATACCAAAGACTTAAAAAATTTATACTAGCAGCGGCCTCGCTTGGCACTCAGCACTAAGAGGTTAATGTTAGGATTGGTCAGTCTGGTGTCAGGATAATGTGATGCTACCTGTCTGCGGCATGATGTCCCAATGCTAGACATCACTGTAAACTGTCACACTGCAGACATCATAGCAATATGACTGAAATTCTTTTAAAGCTACATTAAAAATCCAACACACACACACACACACACACACACACACACATTGTTTAAATTGAATAGAATGCACATGAATTTTTACCTCAGCAATAATTGCAAACAGAAGTACCACACAAAAGCAAATTAACCTTTTCTAAACACACGTACTGAAAACACAAGACCTTTTTTTAAAATGATTTTTGTTTGTTGTCCAGATATATAATTGACATAATGACAGTTGATTCTTCAGTTGATATCCAGTTGTAAATCACTGATAACTAAGTCTTTCCATAGGTGGAATTCATGTATTGCAAGCTATTTCAAATGTCAATCAGTAATGTCTAACACTCCCATTGATTATGGAGGTGCACAGGTGTTTGGCATTTCGTCCATAAAAATGATGAAATGTTGAAGAAGAAAAAAATTACCTATATCAATATATGTATATTTGTAGTGGCAGTGAAGGTATTTCTTTTTGTAGTATCTTTGTTTTAATGACATGTCAAATTCCTGTGTAGGTATTTACTCCTCCACCATGGAGCTTCATTGCAGAGTGTGCATTGAGTGGATTAACAGTCACAAAACAATACATTGAGAAATGAAAAATTGCATGAGCTCTACTGTGTAAGATTGCCAATTAACATAAAGTTCTCACATTTCATTACATTTTCATGAATAATAAAATAAAATACAAATTCAGATCTTGTTCTGACTTCATAAATTAATACCTTGCTTTAGAATCTAGTGTACATCTAGGGCTTGCATAACTTTGCCACATGTACAGGAAATTACTGTAGCTTAGTTTTGCTTAAACTCTTGATCTGATATTTATGTACTATCTATTCACATGATTGTGATAAAATTAATAATATATCAACAGTATGCTACCATTCTGTAATATTATTTTAAGTATTGGATCCTGTGAATGAATGTTAGCGAGAGAGAGAGAGAGAGAGAGAGAGAGAGAGACCTACAGTTCGATGAATAATGCTTTAATGATGTCAGAATTATAAGATTGACAATCAAGATTTCTGCAGTACTTCAGAAAAAGTCTGAGCAACCTAACTTATTAGGCACTTGACAGAAGTTATTTATTTAATACATGAAACTCTTCAGCATGTAGATCAGAGAACTGAATTTTCTTGTTAATCTTACTTGCCAGAAAAATACCACATGACACCAAGTTTGAAGTCTCACAATATTTACCAAGGTTTATGGCCTGATTTGCTTTTTGAATTAAAAATGACATAGTGGATCATGTCCCACCCATTGAAGTTTTACAGCAACTGTACATGGACTAGAGCCTAATTGCGTCCTTACTTTATTTTTCAGAAAAGAGTATCCAAGGATATGACTGTGCTGTTTGTCTCCAAGGGTGTAGTTACCCAGTGCAGCTGCCTTGCAAACACATTTTCTGTTTTCTTTGTGTCAAAGGTGTTGCCCAAAGGAGTAAACGATGTGCACTCTGTCGTCAAGAGATCCCTCCTGATTTCTTTGATGATCCAAAACTGATGAGCAAAGAATCTCTCCAGGCTGCATTGTTTGACGAAGGTTATCAATGGTTTTATGAAGGAAGAAATGGCTGGTGGCAGTATGAAGAAAGAACCAGCCAGGAACTGGAAGCTCAGCACAAAAAGGGAGAAAAGCAATTTGAACTTTTAATTGCAGGCTTTCTCTATGTGATAGATCTTGAGAACATGATTCAGTTTCGCAGAAATGATCGCACAAGGAGGCGTAGAATTCGGCGCGACTTGCACAATATTTCTGGTATCAAAGGTGTGGCAGGTATCAAATACCAGGAAAATTCAACTTCATCTCGATCAGGGGGAGATGGTGGGGAGTCCCAGACCCCATCTGTCAACAATGGAACAAACATTTTAAACACACAATCTGTCGGACTCCAAATGGTTGGAGACGCTATGAACCAAGGACTGGGAGATGACACATACCTGTCACCACCTGCACCAAATAACACACCCCAGACACCACAAACTCCAGCGGACAGCCCACCAAGTAGTGTTTCAAACTCGGAGCAGGATCTTAGCATGCATCTTCAAAATCTCCAGCTGGACGATGACACATTCGCACCCAATTCTGGTCCCGCTAGTCTGGTCATGAGGAGGCCATTACCAAGGTATCACAATTCCAGCGAATCAGATGGGGACTATCAGTGATAGTGAACTTGAGTGACCAGAGATAAACATATAATGAATATGATCAGCTGTTAATTTGTTGACTTGGGATATTAATTTGTCCTCTGTTGTGTGAACCCTACCCATACACAGTAGTTCATACTTCATGTAAAATATTTAGATATTTGCTCCTGTGCCTGTGCAGTTGCCACTGAATGCCACTGCACTTCTTAATGTTTATGGTGTTACAATAACCCTACAGTATATAAGACATCAACCCTGATATTTATGTTTTGGGGGTCAAAAACATAAATATCAGGATCGATGTCTTACATTGCAGGACTAGGTGTTACAAGTGTTGTGAGAGCTGTGCCATACCTGACATGTTTTACAAATCATTGGTGCTGACATCCTTTAAGTGTTTTTATACCTTAACATCTCTGCTTGCTAAGACTCAGTCCAAAATAGACTTTGATTTACAAAACATATAGAAAATTCAGCATACCTAACTTGTAATAACTGATTTCAGAGTTTAGATAAATATAGTGTATACATACCTCTAGGAAAAACACTTCCAAATCGAGAACTACTGGACTGTAAACAGTGGGACCAGGTTAAGCAAAATTTGATACCATATAGGTGAAGTTTACATTGACCCTTGTGAGATGTACGTGTGCTATTCACATCCCAATTACACTCAGGTTAAACTTATTATATAAACCACCTCTGTGTAAACACTTGAGTTTAATAGGTCCTGCAGTTCATAAGTCAGTGCATATTTGCTTGTTTATATAATCTCTTATAAAGAGGACATATCAAAGACTGCTTTTAAAATCACACTTTAATATCTGCTAGATTAATGGATGAGACTGGGGCCCTGGGTGGCTGAGTGGTTGAATGTGCTCTCCTTTGCAGATCACTGACATCTCATCACTTACTGCTGGGTTCTAGTCTCGGCTCTGCCAGCCAGGGTATGTGAGAAAGCTTACTAATAGCTTCCCATTTGTTGATGGTTCTTCCTAGGGTCTTCCCAGGTTCTTCCTCCGCCAAGATACATTGGGCACCATGTATAGTCTATCTTGTGTTGAAAATTGGCTTTAAGAAAAAAAAAAGAGAAAAGAAAAAGGATAAGATTTGATACACTTATCATCTGTACTTACTTAGGAGTCTTCAGGGTCTATGATGTTTGTTATACAGATTACTCCAAACAAACTGTACAGACCCAGATGTACCAGTGCATTAAGCAAGTATTTATGACATGTACATTATCATGAACATATGTATTGTGCAAGGCTGAAGTTTAGCAGTGGTCTTCTACCCTAATGCTAATAAATTACTTGTTGAACTTGTAACTTTCATAATTTCAAACAGTAAGATGGCTAGTAAAGTTTCATACATGTCCGGCTTTTTTTTATGGGAAGGACTAGTGAAGATTCAGTAGGACTAGGAATTTTCTCAGTCAGCTTGTCCTTGTGACTACAAAAAATTTATGTTCAATCCTAGTCCTATTTTGTACCATATTGGAGGTTCTGTCTTCAAGGTCATTATTAAACATTATTGTTTTTCCATACACTTACCTTTCCACTCTTTAAGTCTATAACTTTCAAACCATTTCAGGTTAAGTTACAAAACTTTGCATACTTATCAACTTGTTTTTCTAATTATACTGATATTGTTCACTAGGTGCATAGCAGTAGCATTCTGCCATATCACTGTATCACTAGTGAAATAGATTGTAAGCAAAGCAAGTCAGTGCATACAAATAATCAGAGACTACAGAAGTAAAAAGTTAAGTGTGCCCGATTTTTGTTGGCAATGAAATGGATAGATGTCACAAGAATGAGATGAAATTTGATGTATGGTGGCATTTACAATTTGGTTTCATTAAAAGTGGTCACTTGGAGGCGAAATGAAAAACTACAAAAGTTTTACCAAGGTACAGTTATTTACGAATGTTGACAGGGTTTTACACTGTGTGGGGAAAACAAAATGATCCTGAAAGATTCCAGACAGTAGTCTCTAATTATTTCTCTTGGGACCCATATTATCAGTGATTTCAACATGTTGGCTAAGATTGGAGTCCAAGAATTAAAATCTTCCATGCTAAGCTAATTGAAATTCCAAACCTAAGTTGGCTAAGATCATCCAATATACATGTAATGTGTGACTAAGATTATGAAATATAATGAGTAACTTTAACTTCATTAGAACAAGCATTATGTGATTGCTGTCTCCAGCTGGAAATTAAAAGTGGTAAATTCTGACATGCTGTCAACAAAATTCGAGAAGACTTGTTTTATCGCATCTGTAATTGGTAAAGCATCACTGTCAGTAACCAAATTCTGAGCCACAGACATTGTTCCCCCATCTAGTTTGCTTTGAAAATCACTTTCATTAGTCGAAGTGTTATTTGTGTTATTTATTTGAGAAGATCGTGACGAAAGTTTACCCATTCATGCACATAAGAATTGGTCATTGTGAATTGTAAAGTGCAATTCATGATACAGTGTAGGAGCAATTCATGTACTTGGGGTTTCAAAGACCCTTAAACTACATGTAGCCTTACCACTTACCAAAATATTGAATTCATTTTCTGTAAAATGGTTCTCATCATAATGATCATGATTTTAATTTAATAGTGCATACCAATTTACGTTTTTTCAGAGCTGGTTCTTGTCTCAGGAGTTTACACCAACATGGTGTTGCTTTTTTCTTTTACATCCCAATTCAAGCATCGGGGATGGGTTTCTCTCTTAGTCACTATTTCATCTTAAAAGCCTTTTTTGGCAATGTCTCTTATGTATGGCTTTCATCCATTAAAGCTTATAGCATGGAATGAAATTTAAATCGAACCAAACACACACAGTCTTCATGCACTTTTTGTCATTGTATTTCACACATTCATTTCTTCCATAAATTCAGTTTGTGATGATTATTTGAACATCCATTGATGGAACATGAACTGCCTCCACCTTTTGTTATTTTCCATCACTCTCCATATCAATTTTTTGGAGAAAATGAGTAAAGATGAATAGATATTGTTTCCATCACAGAATATGCATTATCTAATGTTCATTTCACTATCATCATGGCTGACATATCACATGATTGGTTATTTGGCTGCACTCATGAATCTGGGCCAGATACAGGTAACGGTGTCTATATATCATTAGAAGGTGTGTTGCCTACCACACTAGCTTTTATATCTTTAGAACCATTGTCATGGTTCACTATATGAATTTTGCACACTTTCCTGTTTTCTGTGTAATTTTACTGTGTTTTCAAATATAGGAATAAAACTTTATATCTGTATCCATCATCATTTAAATATATCCATATTGGGATTCTGTCTTGAAGAACAAGATCATGGCTCACTATTGAAAATTTCCACCATTAAATAATGAAACATGTTGTACAGTCAAACGTGCCCTAACAATCAGCGCTTAAATTATTGATGTTTACCTGGTCTCAGCAGCCATTCTGATTTTCTTTTTATTTATTTCCCTATAAAAGTCTTGTATTAACCAATCACCTTAATTGAAGAAACCAATGACTGACCCAAATGATTTAAAAAACACTGCCCTTTTTCCTAACCTTCATTCATGTAAAAAGTCTTAGAAAAAGTTGTTCTCTCCCAACTTGTATCTCATCTGAATTTAAATTGTCTATTTCAGGCATGGGCAACTTCCTTCAGGGTACTGACCAGATAAATGATTTTAAAAACCACACCCTGTGATGTAACTAATGGATAAAACCAGGTCTCTGGCCTGATCCATTTAACAACTGAAAGTAGTTACAACCTTCTCTTTACTTTGGATAATGGAAAAATTACAGTCATGATCCTCCTTGACTTGACTGCAGCATTTGACACCATAGACCATGATATATTATTTCACCATCTCCAGGGTGTATTTGACATTCATGATTCAACCTTACTATGTTTCAAGTCATACTTGATCGACAGGACACAAATTGTGTCCATAAATGGAAAACATTCTAGCCCCGTTGAGCTTTGTTTTAGGACTTCTCTTCATTCTGTACACTCAGCCCCTCTCAAATGTCATATATATTCATGTGGTATCTCACCAATTGTACACTGATACCACCCGGATATGCAAATCTAGCCAGCCAGATGAACTAGATGCTGCCTTCCAAGGCAGAAAGAGGTGCATTTCTGACATGAATTCACAGATGATGTGTACCAAGATACAATTGAATGATGATAGAACTGAAGCCATGCTGGTCACCAAACAAAGACTTTCTCATTCCTATCCTTTACCTCAAAAAATAAGTATCAGCAACACTAACATTAAATTCTCCTGATCAGTTTAAAACCCTACCTAGGCATTACTATTGACAGTGCTTATCTCATTACACAACATTTCATAAACATGTGTGAGGCTGCATATATGGAGTTGGGATGCATCAGTTCCATTTGCATTTTCTTTCAGCTGATGCCACTAAAATATGTTTTCCTTGGTACTTTATAGACAGAACTATTGTAATTTTCTTTTATCTGGTTTGTCTTGGTATCTACTTCAGAAACTTACAAAAGTTCAAAACACTGCTCGGATCATCCTTCAAGTACCAAGAGCTGAGCACTTCTCCCCCCTGTTCTGTACCTTGCACCGTATACCCGTTCACTCCAGAATCAAACATAAAATCTGTTCTCCATGCTACATTTTGTTGACTTCCTCCAGTCCAAAATACCTATCTGTCACTCCACCCACATATGTACCCCTTGTAGATAATGCTTCTCTTCAGACACTCATATCCTCATATTTCCACTGTCAAAAGGAAGTCCTACAAAAAATGTTTTGTATAACAATTCCAGCTACCTAGAATGAATTGCCCATCGAACTTGGACACAATGACACTGAGATCACATTCAAGAGTGCTCTTATAAAACTCACATATTTCGACTTCAAGTATAGACTTAAGACTTAACAATATTGTTTTTCCTTATCTGAACTATTTTCAGCTTGTTTTTGTTTGTAATTTCACAGTATACTGGTATTTCTGTACATGTTAATATTGTAAAGTTCATAGAGCTTCTAAAGATAAGTACTAGGCCCTTAATATTATTATTCAAGCAAAATAAAACGTGTAACATAAATAGTAGGGTAAGTTTGATGAAATCTGCAGAGGAAACCCATTTCCACCAGTTTCTTCTCTCTCTCTGTTGCTTTCTTGTTTGCTTGCTCTGTCCCCAGATACTTGTCTAGATGATCACAGTAATATGTTTAAATCCTTTTTTTGAGAGAGAGTTTAGAAGGATTTGTGATGATTTGATTTCTTTTGATTAATTTCATTTGATACCACATTCTAGTTCATGCCTTTAAAGTCATGGCTCTGTATTTGTACTCATTAGCTTTTTAACCTTAGAAATGTTTTACAACAAGGGATGATACATGGTATTATATCTTATTAATAAGGGAAAAACCATTTGCTTTTTTTTTGTTTTTCTTCCCGCAAATGGTTTGAAAAAAACAATACTTGTTCCTGTTGGAGGGAAGGGGAGGGAGAATCTTATCCTCAAGGCCAACGTAATGGTTTAATATTTCAAGTTGTTCATCACACTTGTCCACTCTGACATCACAGAACTATGGCGATTAAGGGCTGAGATGCCAGTTTCTGTGTTTGTTTAATACATGTATCAAGAAAACACACATGCCTTTTGTGGAATCTAAGCAGCCCATCCAGTATAGATTACATGTTTTTCAAAAGTAATAAACATTGTACTCCAACAACATTATTTTCTCCTATGGTCTTTAAATTTTTTTGTACACAAAACAATCAGCATAAACCTTGTTCTTTGAGAATTATCTGCATTTTTATTACTATCTTCATCTCTGCTGCCATTTAGAACCCAAGTATAGTCTAATCAACTGATTTCTTGCTATAGACATTGTATATTTTACATTTTAAAAAATACATTCCATGTAACAGTTTACCATAATGGTGCTTATGTACTTTTATTCCTACTTGTGTCGAAGAAGAAAACTTCTTTTCAGAATTTTCTTCTGTCAAGAACTTATTCAATTCAATTTAAATTTTCTGTAATTTGTCAGTATTTTTCTGAATATGGAATTTTCATTAAAAATTTGTAATCATCAATAGCAAGTGTGTTAGAACCATGTACCACATTCAGGGCCCTACCTTGAAGATCAGTCTCATGATTTGGTATTTTGAGTTTTCCATTACTTTTCTTTCAACTTGATAATTCCAGAACCTTTTGAGATTAAGATGAGAAACTGGTAAACTACATATCATTGCAAGAAGGCATGTCATACAGTCTGGCTAATCTAGAACTACTGATAATAAATAGTTCCGACGGGCATTAATGGAGGTGGACTATTGCAGTTGTTTATCATTATTGACGGCATTGGTAAAATTATTAGAGTTGAGTATTATCTTTTAAAATGGTATTTGATGGCATAATCTGCAAATATGTGCTAAAACTAAAATACATCAAGACTTTCCATAGACTATAAAAGGGCTTGATTTGGTGCATCTATTTAGATTTAATGGTGTACATAGAGTAAACATGACATTACTGTCACTCAGATTATTTTTGTGTTAAATTTTCTGTGAGTAAATGATGCTAAATGTTTTTGTTTTTATAGCAAAATAATATCTTCCCAGTTAACATCTTTCTTATAAAAATGGGTTGTGGGTTCGATCCCTGGCTGAGTCATACCAAAGACTTACAAAAATGGTACTAACAGCTGCCTTGCTTGGCGCTCAGCATTAAGAGGTTAGTGTTAGGACCGGTCGGCCTGGTGTCAGGATAATGTGACTGGGTGGGACATCATGCTACATGTCTGCAGCATGATGCCTCAGTGCTAGACATCACTATAAACTGTCACACTGCAGACATCGTAGTGATATGACTGAAAAATTGTTAAAGCTACGTTAAAAATCCAAATCACACACACACATCTTTCTTTCCAGGTATGATACAATTTTTATGCGTGCTAACATTTTGTGATTTAAATTGTTGATGACAAATCAAGTGAAAAGAAATATCACTGTGTACAGGTACATCCATGCATTAAAATACCGTACAATCTGGATCATAAGCAGTTACATTAAAATAATCATATAGCTAATAATTTTATCTGACAAATCATTGCTACTAAAAAAAAAATAAAGGCAATTGTTGGGAAAAATGAATACAGTTTCCAAAAGATGTTTAAGAAATTGTTCCCATTTATGGCATTGTATGAAAGCTGTTATAAGACCAGTGAATGCCAGATAAGCAAAACCAGACTGTATTTTGAAAAGAAAGTTCACGAATTTTTAAGCCTCCTTGTAGCAAAACAATTGTATGAAAAAGAAATCTAGAGCATAAATTTTGCTCATCTCAGAATTATCTTGTATACATGCTTACAAGATCATGGCATATTATGTGACAGCTGATCAGGGTCTGTGTTGTTTTTATTTTGGTCTCAACTTAGACGTGACTCAAATGACAAGTTTCCAAGTTGCTATATGTTGATTCCACCATTTTCTTTATGCCATCTTTAAATTATCTTTAAATCGTCATATGCAAAATGTTGTTAAAGATGGTTTATATACATAAGAACTGAAGCTTTGCAAATGTATATTGTTATACATCACTCTTGATAAGCATGCATAAAAACTAAGCATATAAAGTATGTGTAATGCTTATAATAATTATAATCCTCAATTTGCAGTGTCAATCATAGTTGTAGAACTCAGATTTGCAATGTTGAATCACGAGTGATACATAGGTGAACACAAAATCGCAGTTGTACAACCTTTTTGTTGAAAGTGAAATTTTATTTGCATAAATACTTTGAAATGTACCGGTAAGAACTATTTATTTTATTGTATATGTATAATGCATTTGTTACCCAATTATTTCTCTATATTTTGTTGATCTTGCAGTCATATATCAGTAGGTCATGAAATAAACTTCAAATTCATTGCAATACTTTGTCAAATTTTTTGGCTTCACTGCTATATTAAAAAAACTAATGTATTGAGTTTAACTGGTCATAGATCAGAAGACCTTGTGTGATGACATGTTCTTTAGCGGTTAGAGCATCCACCTTGAATGCGGGAGGTCATGGATTCAAACCCTACTCGAGTCATACAAAAGACTTATTTTTAAAAAAATGGTACTAACAGCTGCCTTGTTAGGTGCTCAGTGTTAAGAGGTTAGTATTAGGACTGGTGGACCTGGTGTCAGGATAATGTGACTGGGTGGGACATGTTGCTACATGTCTGCAGCATGATGCCTCATTGCTAGACATCACTATAAACTGCCATGCTGCAGACATCATAGCGATATGACTGAAATTTTTTTTAAAGCTGTGTTAAAAAATCCAAATCACAAACACACACTACAATATTTAAGACTAGATATTTAGCACTACTGGTGACTGAATAGAAGAACTTGTGTGATGACATGCTCTCTGTTGTCTGTCTCTTGGCACAAGTTTTCTATTGCTAATCCTAAAGTACTTGGAAGATTACTATGAAACTTTACAAACATATTCATCTCAAGGTCTAGCTGGTCCAAATGAAATTGTGTCACTTGGACATCCAATACGGCTACCATGGTGGCCATCTTGGAAATCTTGTTATTGCTGCTACTCCTGAATGGATGGTCACATGTACATGGGATTTTCACTAAATGATTTGACTGTTGATGTATTCTTGGTCCTAGTGAAAATGGGACTGAATTGAAATTCATTATGACTGCCACCGCATCCATCTTGTAAATCTTGTCACTATTCCTGCTCAGTGGATGATCATATTGATGTGGGGATTTCTTATGAGGTCTAGTTAGTCCTAAATGAAAATTTATGGTACTTAGCTGACATTGTATATGGTGACCATCTTGAATATCTTTTTACCATACTCATCCTTAAGAGACTGCCCTGTGAAATTTTTACTTCCATACTTCCAACTGCTCCTCCCCCCCCCCCAATTAGAGATAGTGTAACATATCTTGATAAAACAATATGTGACCATAACCAGTATGCATGTAAACTTTTGTACTTATGGAAGACTATCAATTCAGTGCAGTTTATACAGGGATTAAAAGTTAATTTGATCAACAACTATCACTGAATAGATTACTTAAATGACAATAGCTTGGTTACAGTTCAGTTTGCAGTTAAGTCCATTTAGCAAATTTGCAAAAGTAAAGCATACAAAGATGAAAAACCTAATTTGTCTTTAGTTAGGTAATCAAACTGGTGCATGCTGAAGAAAGAAAAGTTATTTATAACTTCATTACCTTGAATGTTGTTTATGCCATTTTTTTTTAAATACTGGCTTTTTTGTGGTCAGTGACAACGTTAAGGTCGGATTTTACTCTGTATATACAAGTAACAGGCAAAACATGATTATATTGGTAGTTGGAACAGTATCAAAGTAATTCATTTCTGTATGCCAAAATGTCAAAACATAGCTGTGATGAGGGAAGGAAAAGCCATCAAATAAGCCCAGCGAAACTAAATTTTAGAACTCTTGGTTGCCAGAGTCTGATTTTGTGAAGCACAGCGGCATGGAAGCATTTTTATTCTTTGCACATACTGCAAACACCATATTGACATGGGTCATTCTGGCGTGTATGACAGCCGTGTACATTGTAATACAATCCAGCATCAGGACAAAGTGTGGAAGCAGAGCCAAATCCCTAAAGTAATGAACGTATTTAAACATTCTAACTAGTGTGGCCACTGCATGTTTGATGCTACCTCAAAAAAATGGAGATGCAGAAAGATTATTTCTATGCTGAGAAAAATTCAATAAGATCTTCAAGGCACTTTGAGCAGTAGTACAAGCCATTCTCTGATGAGTGCCATGATGAATTCTAATGACACTTGCACCACCATCAAAGCCCCCACTTAACAACCAAGAGCAGCAAAGACTGTATATAGTTAAGACTATATTCCATCACCCAAAGGATTTTAAAGACAGAAACTTGGTGTATTTTTTTTTAATATTTAATTCAGCGTTGTGACTGTGTGCATGTGTGTGTGCAGTATCTGACATTGCTAAGTCAACCAACTATTTTTCTGTTTGAAAGAGTATTACATCCTTCAAAATTAACATTTCCTTGAATTCAAATTAAAATATTTAAAAAATTTTCTGCAGGCTTCTATGAGTAGATAACATTTATTCTCAACATCACTTTTGGAATGTGCACAATGACCTCTCATGTGAACTCAAAACACACTTTTTGAGGTTCAAAAGACTCCCAATACTGTATGTGATGTTGGCAGCTTTTTACTACAAGACTTATTCTCTCTATCTGGTCCAAAATGAAAATGCTGCAACTCAGCAAATATGGTCACCATGATGGCCATCTTAAAAAGTCATGTTATCACTATTCCTCTTGAAGGGATGGTTGTATTGACATTGGGTTTCACTAAAATACTTCTCATTATATGTAGCTGGTCCTAAATGCCAATACGACCTGTCAAAATTTGAAAACTTTATGCCTCATAAGTGGAAGGTCATGCTAAAATTTTAAAAGACCCTCAAAGGGAGTGATGTTCTAGTGGGTGAAAAGAATTTTCATTTAGGACTAACTTGTCATTATAAAAAGTATTTTGGTGAAAAACCCATGTCGATATGATTTTCCATTCAGGTAGAGTTGTGACAACAAAATTTTGAGATGACTGCTGTTGCAGCTCCATTGGATGTCAAATCAGCAACATTTTAACTTAAGACCATCAGACATCGTAAGAAAACCTTATGCTGATGTGACCATCCATATTGGAAGATTAGCAATAACAAGATTTTCAAGATGGCTGCCATTTATGTCGGATCAGCGATTTTCATATAGACCAACTTCATTTATGCTGATGTGACCATCCATATTGGAAGATTAGCAATAACAAGATTTTCAAGATGGCTGCCATTTATGTCGGATCAGCGATTTTCATATAGGACCAACTACACATCATCAGAAGTATTTCAGTGAAAACTCCATGTTGATATGACAGAAAGAACACCCAGTAGGATCCGGCTGAAAAGTAAAGAAAGGAACTGGCAGCCAACACAGGCAGTTGGTATCTGATCAACCCTGTTGCCCCACCATCTGGAAAATGTAGAGATAATGGGGAATAACACCTGTTGAAGGATGGAACTTAGCTGATGCCATCTGTGTACCTGCAGTCTAAGTGCATATCAACAATGATTTACCTGGGAAACCAGGGACTTCCAGAAAAGTCTGAAGGGCAACCAAAGACAGATTGGGAACCCTGAAGAGACAGGTGGGTAATAGGAAAGACTAGCATTTGAGCAAGATGGGTTGGCACCCTGTCTTGCAGTCCTTCTAAAACGGCGTCCACATGCAAGCTTCAACAGAACAAAGAGAAAAACACCCCCATGGCCTTCCAAGAGGAAGAGAAGATGATGGACCCAATTGGACAAATAAAACATGAAACAGTACAAAAGACATTGACAGGTTGTACTGCGGAAACAAGGTGCCATTGTGGGAACTTTTGTAAGAACATTCAAGGACTGAGAATCCATCAGTCAAGGAGTGGATGTTTGTCATGCAGCAGATGAGAGGATCCAGAGGCCAAAACAAATTAATCAGATGTAACCTGGAACAACTGGATGAGGACTTGGATCAAATATTAGAAGCAGCATTGTAGAGAAATGTGCAGGAAAAACTGCAAGCTCTGCCTCATGTTACGAAAGAGAGGATTGGACATGTAATGAAATGCTTAAGTGACTCAACAGAACCAAACCAAACAGGTGTCAACCGGAGATTAAGAACATCCTCTTAGACTTAAGATTATTGAGAAAGCTGTTTACGAAAGCCAATGATATGATGAAAGAGGGTCTGCAGTAACTACACAACACACTCAGAGACAGCCTAAAAATCATCAGGACAGCAGAACGATTGAGCAAGAAATGGAAAGTAAAAGCAAGAATGACAGCGGTATTTATCTCCAACACATATAGGTTTACATTAACCTGTGTAGGCAAATATAAATCAGGAAGGCAGGAAAGCAGTAAGGAAGAGGTAGAACATTTCCAAAGTGATACCCACTCTGATGTAAATAGAAATGATCCAATCAGGGACTGCAACAGAACTGTCCTAGAAGAAATACCCAGAAAATGATGAACACCAAGGAAGCTACGGGGAATGAGGTGCATGAAGTGGTACAGAAAGCAAGATCCAGTTCTGTGCTACGACCTAGTGGATTAACCTACAAGGTATACAAAATATACCCTAAGCTACTAAGATGTTTGTGGCATCTTTCCAAGTTGTCTGGAGAAAGAAAGCGATCCTGACAAGCTTGCAGCAGGCAGAAGGATGCCTTGTGCCGAAAGACTCACATTGCCACTTATGGTGAATGAAATTACAGCACAATCAAGAAACAAGAAGAGGTCACCAACAACTACCAGAGAAGATGTCAATGCGTTCCTCCATTATTTACCAGTATTGGTATTTAAAGCAGGCATGCAAGCTACAGACCTAGACTCATGATAACATTGATGGATTCAAATGATGAAAAAACAAGTGCAGCCAGAATAGAAGTTAGGAGAGGACAAAAAAGTGGTCTGTGAACAAGACAGTGAATTAAACTGAGAGCAGACTGAAGGAGAGGAATATCGTTGGAACTACACATAAAGTACAAGAAGAGCTTGGCTTAAAGAAATCCTAAAGATGGAATGAATCAAGTCCAGCAGTCTGATGCAACATGGTCCAGGAAGAAATCTGTAGAGGCAAGGATGAAAAGAGGTCAGCAAGAACAATCCAAATGGGTGCCCAAGCTATGTGGACAAGATGACAATTACCAGAGAGGAAATACACATAGCCAGACCTTTGGTAATATGAACCACTGTTAATCCAATCCCTGCTTTGGTCCATGCATGATCTGCTCCCATCACCAGCAAATCTGTACAGATGGAACCTGACAGATGATCTCATGTGCCCATTATGCCAGAAAAGACAACACTCCAGCATATTCTATCGTCTTGTCAGGTTGCATTGCCCCAAGGCAGATACAGACGGAGACACAAAAAGGTCTTCAGAAAGATGGCAGATATGTTGGAGACAGAATGATGGAAAATATGGAACCCAAGGAGGTGACCTGGGGAATAAATCATGTTCCTGGAAGTTGTGCAGATATCAGTATGTTCAGACATCTTCATGTGGTCTCAGACTGCAAAGAGGATTATCTTGGTGGAACTGACCATCCCATCCGGAGAACAAATGGAAGAGGCATATGAAAGGAAGATGGAGAAGTACCAGGAACTGGGTGATGGCTGAAGAGCAAAAGGATGGAAATCACGACTCTTCCTAATGGAAGTAAGGTGCATGGAGTTTCCTGCACAGCTGACCTAGATGATGCTCAGTGCACCAGAAATAAGAGGAAGAGCATGGAAAACAACAGTGCTGACATTAAGCAAGGCAACAGAAAAAGCATCAAGTCTGATCTGGCTGAAACATGAAGAAAAGAACTGGCAGCCAACACACTGTCACCCTGCCCAATGGAGATTGTACCATGACAAGGCGCAACACTGACCATCCATTCAAATGAAGTAATGATAACAGGATTATCAAGCTGTCATGGGGCCATTTTGGACAAATTGTCACCATTTTTCATTTAGACCAGCCAGATGTTATAAGATGTCCTTAATTAAAAACCATATGTTGATATGACCATCCATTCAGGAGTAGTAGTGATAAGATTTTGAGATGGAGACTGTGATGGCCATACTGGATGTGTAAGCAGCACTATTTTAATTTAGAGTTAAATGTGTATGTTTGTGTTTCAGATTTTTAACATAGCTTTAAAAAAATTTCAGTTATACCAGTATCACTATGATGTCACCAGTGTGGCAGTTTATAGTGATGTCTAGCACTGGGGAATCATGCTGCAGACATGTAGCATGATGTCCCACCCAGTCACATTATCCCGATACGAAGCCGACCAGTCCCAATTCTAACCTCTTAATGCTGAGCACCTAGTGAGGCAGCTGTTAGTACCATTTTTATAAGTTTCTAGTATGTCACAGTCATGGTTCCAACCCATGACCTCCTGCATCCGAGGCAGACGCTCCAACTACTAGGCCATCGGATCGGTTAGGGTTAAGTAGATCAATATATATCAAATGTATGTGTAAAGTTTCATGTCAATTCTCCAAGCAGCTGATGAGGAGTAGTGAAAAACACTTGTGCTAACATAGAGTTAACAGATGGCAGATAAAAGAACATTGATTTCCATAATCTCTTTTGTTTTGCGACCAGTAAAGCTAATGACTACTTGATGCCATCCTGAAAATCTTTATATCGCTACTTCTAAACAGATGGTTGTAGTGACAATACGTTTTCTTTGATTACCGAATCACCTGTTTCATTATTCAATGCCTCAATTACAAATTTATGGGAAGCTAACAAAACGTCGGATAAGTTTTAACTGAGGCAACAAATAGTTGTTTTTCATTTGAGATTATGCTCAGAAGAAAAACACACTGGTAGTTTGACATATTTATATCGTACATTGGTACTTCATCAAAGCTGTTTGAAACTTGAACTTCTCTTCTTGATTCAAGTAAAAAAAAACATGGAAGTACATCACTAAAAAAATTAAGAAATGAAATGGTAAGTGACATTTCTGCACAATTAAAAATGGTGATTCATTTATTTCCTAATTGCTTGTTTCATTATTTGATGCCTTACTTAAAAACATACCCAAAGTTAATGTTTATATCATACACTTAGCAAAACAGTACTTTTGTCATTGGACTTTCTAAATCATACCTTGGCATATTTTTGAAGCCATTTGAAATGGGAACCTTCCCAATTTTACTACATCAAAATACAAGGTTAAAAAATAATACAAGAAAAACCATCAAACCTACCTTAATTGTACATTATCATGATTATTTTCTCTTATTAATTTTTGTAAAAGCAAAAAGGCAATACGGTATTTCGATCTTTTTTGGTAACGTAAATCTTCTTAGTTGAATTTTATGTTCAATAATTAAAAGGATTTTTCGAAAAATACAAACTGCTATGTACAAAAAAATGTGATACATTTAAATAATTATTACTTTGATAACTGGATTGTGTACGAAAAATTAAAGGGTACAAAAAAATCCCCATGAAATATGGTAATATGCTGGTTAAGAAGTATCAATAGATACACAGACAGACAAATGGATAGGTGGAAAAGGTCATATCTATGGGGCTTCTATGTCTCAATATGTGACCCTAATTAGACACTGGTTCATGACCATGAAAAGTTTTTTTAAGTGAAATTGTCCAATTCCATGGCAGTGATAATGGAAAGTTGCTTCTGACAACAACAAATAGAACTATTTTTATGACGCTGTATCAATTGGAATTAACTTAACAAATGTGTAGCACCCCACCAATGAAGAAAGATAGTGAACAATTAAAAAAAAAAAATCTCTTTTTTTTTCAAGTCTCTTTTTTTCCCCCAAAGGTTATTTATTGTAAAAGAGATATTCTTTAACTTCTGATATTCAACTGTTTATAAGTAACAGATAGTGGACAACAGATAGGTGATACAAGGTCATGCTACAAGCCCACTTTGCCTTAGAAAACTTATGGTAATAACACTATAGGCACAAATGTGTCTTAAATTTCATAGGTAGGTGTCCTCCACAAAAACCGATCTCTTAAAAAAGCTCTTTTATTTTCAAATGCACTAAAAAACAATGGTATTTTGTTCAAACAATAACAGACTTTTCAATTATAAAAAAACTATTATGGACTAAGTCAAGTCCCAAATACATATACATGTATGAGAAACCTTTTGGTGACAAGTGTTCTTCATATGCAGGAAAGCTGCTTAGTGGTTAACATGCTGGGCATGCACCACAAGGAAGGTGCAGGTTGGACCAGACCAGGTCGTGTCAGCCAATGTTGTCCATCTCTGGGCTAAGCACATTACTCTAGCTGTCTTAGTATGATATAGCCATTTATGTGCTGATGTGCCATTAAAAGGCACATTACTCTAGCTGTCTGAGTATGATATAGCCATTTATGTGCTGGTGTGCCATTAAAGGGCACATTATTCTAGCTGTCTTAGCATGATATTGCCATTTATGTGCTGGTGTGCCATTAAAGGGCACATTATTCTAGCCGTCTTAGCATGATAATTGCCATTTATGCGCTGTGTGCCATTAAAGGGCACATTGTTCTAGCTGTCTTAGCATGATACAGTCAAACCCACTTATCTCGACCTCAGTTATCTCGACAACCCACATGTCAAGCGTTTTGGTCTGGTCCCGAAAAAAATCCTTCTTTGTTATGCTATTTTTTGCCATCTTATCTTGACCTCTGTTAAGTCGATAACCCTGTTATGTTGGGCATAAGTTTCGGTCTGAAGTAACATGTGGACCCGCTTAATTCGACGAAATGCAACTTTTTAATGTCAATCTCGCAGAAATTATACAAGAAATGGTCAGCAAAAGCGATAGAATTTCACGCACAATTTTGGTCAGTTACTGCGGTAGTCACATGTTTAATTTGTATTCTTTCTATTTTTGGTTCATAAGAGTAGCTTAATTGATTAGTTTATTAAGAATATATCATGTTCACTACATAAAATATTCAAGGATTCACAAAGACAAGAGTGTGCACAAATTACAATGTAACTTTATTTTACGAAAACGCAGAATCTTAGACATCAGCTACTTGTGTATTTTATCATTTCCCTTTTATTTCTTAAGGTACATTTCAGGTCTGAATTATGTTCGGAAATACATGTATACAAGAAACAACAATCAAGGAGATACAAGTAATGAAATATTATGTACACATTAATAATCAATGTGCAGACAGAAAATTGCTGATCGGCTGAATATTCAAAAAGTCATGAAATTGTTCCATATGCATGTAATATGACGATTTATTTGATAGCATTTTACGACAATGTTTTGGTTTGAAAGCTTTCTCTTTTGAAACATTTTTTTCTCTCTCATGAAACAGCATATACATGTACTTGTCAACAGAAAATAAACAGAACAGATTTATTACTAGGCAGAATATCACCCTATATATACGCTCATATATATGCATGGGAATGGATAATCTCAGGCACTTGGCTTTTATACAATGGCAGTGGAGTCCCCATAATTTAGTTCTCAGGCTTGAGGTCTTTTTAATTTTGTTTTGTTTTATTATTTGTAATATCTCTTCTTTAGGTCTGGCAGAAAAACTGGCTTCCATTTTTTAAATTTATTTTCAAAATTCCCGTGAATACCGGTAAAAGGGAACCAAAGTTGGCTAAAAAAAACAGAAACAAAAAAAAGAATCAGCACACTTAAAAGAATCCAAAGTCAGTTTCCAGGGTCGGTTTACTTCACAATAAAATAACCTTTGTATTTGATATCCTGCAGGTAAGTTCAAAGAATGAGTTTACTGCTTGCTACCAGATATGTTTATTCACCACCCGGGCATCTATTTGTCATGTGGAATCATAATTGATACAAACTCGCATTGATGCCTGCAGGGTAAGTAGTATACTCAACATTAACTTGCTTTAGTTGTAACCCATGGTAGCGAAAGGATTGTCATTTGCACTCACAGTGAAGGTACATGTATTTTCAAAAACATGTATTGCTCTTTATTTGCAGATACTGTCATATATTAACCTGGATATAATAATCTTGGTTATTTTTCACCTAACACCGTGTTATGCGTGAATGGCGGGTGCCTGAAAGCATTCGGTTAATGTTTCTCTCACTCTCTCTCATTTGTGACTTTCTTGGATCCATTTTTCAGCCATGATTACATATTCAAACCTTTGAGTACAGCCAAACATGATTTGTTTTTCAATACTCACAACAATTATAAAAATGCATCGTGTGTTATTTGACATAAATGATGCACACTACAGTATGGATGCATACGCTACATGTGATATAGGGAGTTCATATATTTTTTCTTTAATAAATTACTCGTGATGATAAAAAAGGAATAAATGATAACAACACCAGGTTAGTTTCTTTCATTTTATTATCAATTAAGCATTTTGTGTATTTTATTGTAACATGCAGTGGGAGGGGATTCCAGTAAACGTAAGAGCAAGAGACAGGAGTAATGGTCAAGGACATCTTTAAAATTACATTACCGGTTTTTATGAACTTGGATGTCTCGGGACCCGGTTATGTCGACAATTTTTTTACACCCACCCCCGACGTAATCGAGATAACCGGGTTTGACTGTATAGCCATTTATGTGCTAATGTGCCATTAAAGGGCAAGGCACATTACTCTACTGTCTTAGCATGATATAGCCATGTATGTGTTGATGTGCCATAAAACAAAACCAAAACCTAATCTTCACATGCAGCAAGAATGAATATTGTGGGCCATAAAACAAGTGTACTTTATTTAAAGTCTGACAGGTGAACTTATCAAAATTCCAAGACTGTGAACCTCAGTTATTCAAATTTCTGGAGACATAAAAATGGTTACAATAATCAACAATTTCAATAATTATGACTGTATAATAGAAATATTAGGGAGACATATTCAATTTATTGGTTCAAATAAGCTGAAAACTTGCATAATATTGATCACAATAATCAATGATATGTTAAACAAAAAACATTTCACTGGGTATTCCAACAAGTGACTATAAGGCCTTTGATATAAAAAAATTAATGTTCTTCAAGACAAAAATACTGTACAATAAAAGTTTACATTTAACTTTAATCTTTGTGCTCCTGACTGAGGTCTATTGTCTGATACCGAAAGGATGGAATTCTAAATGTCCTGTTGGTAAGTGAAAGGTGTGGCTATCGCCCATCCCTCAATACCCTCCTCAAATAGACACTATTGTAAGTAGGGGATAAAAAAGCACCCTAAAGCAAAAGGCAGAATCTCAGACAATCAAGCTGTAAAGGACATCCAAACGCAGCCTCCAACTGTTCCAAACAATGCCACTTTCCAATACAGTGATCTCCCCTCTGACGTTGCCAGTACTCCCACAAGACAAGAGCAAAAAAATATTAGTGCTGGTAGTGTGGATCTCTTTTTGATTTGCATAACTTGAGAATTTCCTGGAAATTTACCCTGTTCATCTGGATTCTTTGAGTAGAAATGGGAAAGTAATCTGAAATAAAGAAAAAATGAATATGAAAGCAACACTGGAATAAAAAAATGAAACTAGGCTGGGCCAGCATGTTGGGCCTGTTGCCCAAGATTTTGAAAAATTAGTATTCTACACATCAAGATGAATCGAGATGCCAAATAATACGATGCTGTGGCCAACTGTTCTTCAGAAACTGACCATGTTATTTAAGAATAAGAAACTTAAACACTGAGGTTAAATTAGTGTGTGGCTGGATGGACATAGGGATTAGCACATGGATGCTAAAGTGATCTTTAAGTCAAGCTTTACTATCTGTACTTGCTTTTAAGTTAAGTCAAACTGCAAACAACAAAGATCCTGATCTGCCATAGAATAAAGCCACCTGCAGATCAGAGTCTATGCTGTTTGTTCTACTGATTACTCTTAACAAACTGCACAGACCCAGATCTGCCCACGCATTATGCGACCACAGATTTGAATATGCAGTTTGCAGTTGGACACAACTTATAAGCAAGTATATATGATAACCAAGGTAGACTCAAATAAAATTGTGAATTCTGATCTACTGAAAAAGCTGACAGAAGAATGACTCTGCTTAAAACATTAAGGGTATTTTATGTTGACCCACTTTAAAAATACATCAAAATGAATTCCAATACAAAACTTTATTACCCAGTGTACAGCAACTTACAACATTACAAAATCCACTATGATTTTATTGCACACATGAAAAGGACTAACATATATTGATCCCTGGCAAGGATCACATATTAATCTTTTAAAAATCATGAGGAAACCAACCTAAAGCACAATGCCTGAGGAAGGTAGTACGTGTCAATTTTTTTTTTAAAAAGTGTTAGGCACGGGGTGGAACGAATGTTAACATGCCAGCAGTAATCCAAACAAGTATGTCCCTATCAAAACCAAAGAAGAAACCAGATCAAAAATACTAAAATGTTTCTACATCAAATTCTTTTTACTTCTTGAAAAATAGCCACATACACTTGGAGGGCAGGGATAGATATAAAAACCTTGTAATTTTTTAATCATAGAGGGTCACCTCAAAATCCTGCCAGTTTATTATAGCAATATATTTTGGCTAATTTGCCCTCATCAGTGGATTCAGAATGTAAACAACTGGAAGGTGATGCCACATACACAATCTAATGCCAAAACATAAAATATTCAATACATGTCACATTTGCTAGAAATTTCATTGATAATTTAGTCCATTTTAAGAGAGTGTTGTTTTATTTGGTTCCAGATAATTCCTTCACTAACCTACATCATTATTTACCATAGATTATCTTAATACCTACCATATATACTCACTTATAAGTCGAGTCAAACTGCAAAATACAAAGATCCTGATCTACCACAAAATAATGCGCCTGCAGATTAGGGACTTTTTTGTTTGTTCTACTGATTACTCCTAACAAACTGCACAGACCCAGATCTGCTAGTGCATTATATGCCAGGAGATCTGGGTCTATGCAGCTTGCAGATGGACTCCTTTTTTAAGTGAGTATATATAGTACCACAAAATAATCACATAAAGAGTGGTTATCTGTATTAAAATGCTTTGCAACAACCGATCATCATTTCTACGAGTCCTAATTTTACAAAGGCTTAGATGTGTTCTTTGGTATCAAGAGTCTCCAGTTTGGCCTACTGATTTGTTTTTCCACACTTCTTACAGAAAAGCGAGAAAAGGAGGATGTATACGCAATGAATGTATACACATATGGACAGCTCAGTGGACCAAACAAACGTAAATCCTATAAGCCACCAACTTCTTAAAGTGGAGAATATAATAATATTGAACAATTATCTTTACAATACCAAAAGCATAGGTACTATAACATGCTGATACAAATGAGAGTTTTTTGTTTTACATTTTACATATTTACTATTAATAGCTAGGATTGCTGTTAAACCCTATACATCAATACATACTCACATACAAACACACACATATACACACAAACATACAATTATTTTCTTTTTATTCCTTAAAATGTTGCTGCAAGTTCAGATGTCATTATCACTGTCCACCAAGGAAAACCCGATTTTATCTGGTGGATGATCTCTCGTACAAGCACAGTTCACTGGAGTAACAGCAAGAGTGATCTCTGTTAAAAGCATAGTTCACTGGAGTAACAGCAAGTGTGATTAGCCACTACAACTGAGGTCTTGCATGCCAATCATGCACTCCACTGGGGCATAGACAATCAATTCCCATGGACCTTAATGGTAAAGTTTGGTCAATTACTATACTAATATGGTATAATTTTTTTCATTTTCAAATTGTTTAATGTGGATGGTATGTAACCTTCCATGTTATTGCAATGTTTTTTAAGCTGAAAATTCATCTAAGTCTGAGATTTTCTTTTGTATTCATTTGTTTTCAATTATCATTTTTTGTTATCTACATCTGAAATTATACACCTAATCTGCTTCCTTCTGTCCATATTTTTCAAATGTCAATCACATTCTCCATGCCAAAAAGATTTGTCTGCCAACATGCTCATTCAACTTAGGTTTTTGTTCTCCAAATTGGAAACTCTTATTTAAAAAAAAAAAGACCTGGGATATAAAGATATTTATGAAATCTATGGCCTCCATTTTGGAGAGTGGAGAATCCCACCCAGTTACTATAAATAGCAGATTACGGCTAGATCTTAAACAGCAACCATGTGATCTGACGTAATGGTCATTTACATCAATGAATGTAGTATCGAATAGCAGGTTGTCCTAGGTGGTGCTATGAAAACTAGCTCAAAATGGCTGATGCTTACAGCTGGCATAAAAACGCATTTCTATGAGAATGGTGTAGGTGTCCAAACTTGCTTCCATGTGAATTGGACAGAAGTGTCTAAAGGCACTTCTATCAGAATGGGGTAGAGTTGTCCAAAGGTACTTACATGAGTTAAAGGGTTAATTCACAAAATCTATATTTAGTCAATGCTGACCATGTTATGATCCTGACAGTTACATCTGGTTGTAATCATCAAAGAGAAGGACTCAACTGCTGTGAAGGCAAAAACTATCACAACAATGTTGACCCCATTTCCTGCAAACACTGGCATTTATAGATAATGATATAATATTAACCTTAGTGGTACATGTACTTTAGCAAATACTTCTTTCAGTAATGAAAACCTGACATCGTAAAACATATTGGTAAAGATAAATGGATTACTTACCTTACCATGTGAATTAAATATAGTTTCTGGACACATATTACAAGAAAATGTGGCCACTTGTGAAGGGTAAATTTGATATTTTACAATAATATTCTGGACACAGGTCACATTAGAGGGGTACCCATTCTTGAGGGGTACTTCTGAATACAAACTCGTCACTGCCAAGGGACTCTGGCTATAAAAAGCGTGTGGCCACTGGTCGAAGGGTGGGTTCAAGAGTGGGACTACATTAGACATGAAAATGAGTGTAATTTCACTTACATATCTTTGTGCCTAAATCTTTCAAAAAGCCACTCTTTCAATGTGCTTTCATCCTTAGGCACATCAGACACAAGGAATTTCTTAAAATGAACATGAACTTCTGGTGAGGACCTTTGTAAGAACTCTGAAAATATTAAGAAATATACATATATCTATTAAATGACAACAAACATGGGGATAAATAGGTTATATCTGTTTTTTTAGTAGACATAAAGAAATATTTCCCAATGAAGTGGAAACATTGGTTTTTCACCGAGTCTGTAGGCTGCAATATACAGCAAATCCTAAAATTTACAAGATTTTATTTGTTTTCTGTCTCTTAAGTAACTTAACTCATTAAAGTAAAATTGATAATTAGACACTATATGCAATCTTACTGCCTTCCTGGAATTGGAAATATAGTTCCATTCAATAAAATCACTGCGATAAGATAAATCTGAATAATAATATGTATTTTGTTCACTGAATGAATCTCAAAATAAGATCAAATTTGAAAAATTACCTTCAAATTTTGCTTTAAAGGTGTAAAGTATTATTCTTTAATGATCAATGTATGCCTTTCAAGTACTAATCTCTGAATTAAGAGGTTAGTGTTAGGACTGATTGGCCTGGTGTCAGGATAATTTGACTGGGTGGGACATCATGCTACATGTCTGCGGCATGAAGCCCCAGTGTTAGACATCACTATAAACTGCCACACTACAGACATCATAGCGATATGACTAAATATTGTTAAAGCTACATTAAAAATCCCAATTACACACACACACACACACACACACACACACACACACAGACTTGAGAAGGGGAATTAACTCTTTATCTCTTATAAAATTATCTTGGACTGCTATAGTCTTCTTTGTCCTTGGTTGGTAAGGATTTGTTTATGTGCTGTTAATGTTACAGACAGTTTGCTTGTATGGGGGAATTTTTAACATTATGAATAAAAAGTCACACTGAGTTGGTAAAGCACTGGATTATTTTTTTAATTATTTTACTATGATCTTCACAGATTAACAAACAAAAAATTTCTTGCCTTCCGAAAACACATATATTGTCTATATCATTAGGTAAACGGGTCAAAATATTGACCAGACAAATGGCATTAGAGGTTAGTTAATCATAAATCTGTTTCCCTTGAATCTGTTTACAAGTCTCAGTTGGTGCAGTTGCTCTTCTGTAAGGAAAACATTTTTCATGCACTGCTTACAGTGAGCTATCTATCTCAACTGTTAGCTTTAATTTTAATGTTGCCACAAATGTGGCAGACTGTATCTATCATTGGAATTCTATACATTTTCAAACCATTAAAAAAATGCAACCTTACCAGGCATTCCGGGAGCAGAGGTTCTAGTACCAGTTTTCACATCCTGTGTATTACTGTAAGCAACTGTGACATCATACAATGCATCAACATAGTCTCCAATTTCCTGTAGGCTAAGCTGCAGGGCTTTCAGTCGTGGGATTAGCACATGATCAAATTTAGAAACTGAATAGAAAAAAATAAGAGCTATGAGGGTCACTGAAGCTCATTTGCATTGCTACCATGCTATGTAAGCTATCTTTCAATAGTTATGGCTTTGGCTGTTGATTTCTAGAACATCAAACCTTTTTAATCCTGCTTCTTTTAATTACTGTGAACAGTTGTTGAATACAAAAATACATTTTTTAAAATCTTTTTTTTCTTAACTGTCATTGGTAATTCTTATGTTCGAACTGGATATATTGGAACCCAGTGTTTCATCCAAATTATCTTTATTGTTTATTTTTCTTTTTTTATATAAGAGCAAAAGAAGTAAATTTATAGTAAATTATGTTTCTTTGAAAATATTTATCTCATCACATTAAAATTAAAAAATAAACCCTGCTATCTCTGTAATTCAGCCCTCTGAGCTGGTCAAAGGAAGGGTCATAGAATATGTTCCTTCAAGCATACCTGAATAAATTTACATGTTTTGTGGTTCTGATTGCCATCCTAAGATGGGAAAACCTTGGTTGAATGAGCCACTTGACACAGAAATAAATAACCCCAGAAAAATAACAGTGATGCCTGACCTGCTCAAGCAAACCCATCTGCAGGTCTTGCAATCCCTGCCTGGAAAGGCCATTCCTGCAAGCCTTGATCTTGTCAGGAGAACCTTTTGCAGAAAGACTGCCCCGGTGGGCCTAGTGGTTAGAGTGTCTGCCTCAGATGAGGGAGGTCGGGTGTTCGAATCCCAGCCAAGTCATACCAGAGACTTCTAAAAATGGTACCAACAGCTGCCTCGCTTGGCACTCATCATTTAGAGGTTACTGTAAGGTCTGGTCAGCCTGGTGTCAGGATAATGTGACTGGGTGGGACATCATGCTACATGTCTGCGGCATGATGCCCCAGTGCTAGACATTGCTCCAAACTGCCACACTACAGACATCATAGCGATATGACTGAAATTTTTTTAAAGCTACATTAAAAATCCAGATCACACACACACACACACACACACACACACACTTTTGCAGAAAGGAACTGACCCCTTTGGTTATAGAGAAAATCTCATGACCTCTAACAAGGGCCTATCAGACTTTTTTTGATGGCTAATTTTGACTTGAATGAGTCTGGTCATTGACCTTATTGCCCAAGCGGAACCTTCCATGGGTTCTGACATGACTCAGACAAGTTTACACCTTTGGTCGGAACCTCATTGAAACTCCTATTTATCATGGTTTGTTTTTTTCATAACTAGCTTTTGGCATGCTGGGTGAGCATGTTGCATGCCTTTTCAGTGGATCCAAACAATCTCCAGTACAGATTGGATGGTTATGTGGTCCTAATGATGCAACCAGGCTTCATAGTCAAGAAAAGGTTACTGTCTGCTGGCATTCTTAAGGTCGTCATTCACTTGCATTCCTTAATCAATACAAAGAGGTTCAAAACCCAGTCCATAATTTCAGGCACCATTTAAATGCATGGAAGCAGTTATGCATCTAGACAATGCTGCTTTCGTCTGGTAAATGCTGTGAACACAGTAGAACCCTGCAAGCCCAGGCATCTTGTCTTGAGGGGGTGATCTGTTTAGCATACTCTGAAGTCTCCCAAAACCAGATACACCTCTTTAAGCCTTGCATTTCAATGTTTTGATCTGAGAGATTACTGAAAGCCTTTGACTGGTATGTTCTCTCAACTTTCTCAAGTTTCTCCAAGATAATAGCATCACAGCAAAGGGAACTGAGCCTGGTGGATCCAGTGGCCATCTCCCAATGATCATGAGATCATGTTAAAGACAGCATGGCCTCATCATGGCATGGTTTTATATATTTCATTGGATTCACCCAGGATCTTATGGGTGAGAAAATGTCATAAATTTCTTATTACTGGTGTATTGGCATAAAGTGTCATATTGTAAATAATTACAAAATGAGACCAGTCTGCTCTGCTTCTGGTAAGTGTTTACTGGTAGTGAAGAGTGAAAGAATTCTTAGAACTTTATGAATTTCATGGAAACAAAGGGAACACAAACTTCTGGTAGAAAGCATGGACTCAAATAAACAAAGTCAGCAATATTCTCAACAGAATATCTTTTCATTATAGAAAAACACTGGTCAGTCTTGACTGAGCGCTGACAGGGAAATTCACTCAAACATACTTTATTTTCTGGATTAATCTTGGCATTAGAACAATAGGAGGGAACATGATGCCCCAAAACTAATCCAACTGACAGATTTTCACAGCCCAGGCCTCTGTGTTTGGGACTGGAGAGACAAAAATGGGTAGTTTGTAAACTGATCTATCACTGGACACCCCAAAGTGTGCAAATCCTACAAATGCAATACGTCTGCTGGGGATGTGCTTGACCTGGACTGTAATCTTGTGGGTGTACCAGCAAGGAAAGTTCTGGACCTGGACAGACATATCAGGTGGGTTGATTCCTCATGTCTGAGATTGTCGCTACCACCACAGAATTATCTGACATTACAAGGATTACCCTCCCACAGATTTGATCCTTCCAATAATGAAACAGGTTGACTGCAGCCTTTGAGCCCTCTCGTCCAGCCCCAACTTCCCATGGTGAAGCAGTGTGTCAGGTGGGCTCCCCAAACATATAAACTGGAATCCATACTGACCATAATCTCCAGCTGGGGTTTCAGAAAAGATTTCCTTCTATAATCCATTGATTTCCTTACTACTGATACAGGAACTGTTTTATCTTGGTTAATATTATACTTCAATGATGTAGATGACTGGACAAGGGGCACAACAGGGCTATGAGGATCTTTTGCAAAGATGCATGAAGAGGCAGCTGTTGATCAGGTCTACCACTGCAATGAGTAAACTGAGGAGTTGCATAAACCCTTACATGAGACTGACTCAAGTGAACTCCATAATCCATGCAATTCAACTGAATGGCGGTAAACAGGGTTGATATGGTTAAAAAAATCCAAAACATGATTGATGAAATGCTGTGAGCAAGAAAGATGTGATTTTTCTCAGTTCACAAGAAATTTCAGCTGTGAAAGAGAGGGACAAGAAGTTTCAGCTGTGGAAGAGAGGGTCAAGAAGTTTCAGCTGTGGAAGAGAAAGGGAGCCATTCATTACCGAAACTGAACCTCTATGTTCTGCAAAATATCATTCAGGAATGCTGCCACAGCTGTTGATGAGACTGACTTGAAAAGGTTGACAACATACTCAACAGTCTTCATAAAATCCTGTGGGTGGAGACTGTGTCCAAGCAGAAATGTGCAAAACTGGTATACAGTCCCTTGGAAAAAAACAATGTATGAATTTGCAGTCATGTCTGTCACCATATCTTATCCAAGGTTATGACTTCTGCATGGTAGGAATCTGATTGGGTAGAATACCAGCAAGTGGCAAAGGGCACTGGTTTCTGGTCCTCTATTAAGGCCTTGGAGTTCCCAACATCTTGGATATTCTCCAACAGGCAACCTGAGATCTACCTAATCCTCACCAACTGTGTCAGAAGATGGAAGGAGGAGTGCTCACTCCAAATTCTACTGAGGCCTTGACAATATGGGCATGGAATGTGGATGGTGATGGATGGTGGTGGGCACAAGGCCAGCATCAAAATGTGATAAATTCCTTGAACGCTGCTTCAACTCCATCCTGTCAGATTGGAGTGAGCATGATGATCTAGGTTTTCACTTCACTCGCTAGGGGAGACATAAGGCCTGTGTGGATAGGCTCCCTTGGCATGGCTTCCAGTTCAACAAAATGGAAGTAGTGGCATTGTTACAGGGCACATTGTGATATCTGTTTACAGGATACACCATCAATAACTTTCCCATCAAATGAACTGGCAGACGGACAAATGGATTGTGTTGCCAAGATGGCCATCAGCAGTGATATGGGAAAATGAACAATGGACCAGTTGAATGGGCCCCAGTAACTTCCTGTACAACCCAGAATGGTTAACAATGTTTATGAAGCGCTAGCAGCCAGCTAGACAGCCATGTGCATGGGCCAGTTTTACAAGATCCCATAACATGCTTTATAAGATGGAGTCAATCTCCCATCTGCAGAGACCTATTTGCATTCCATCATGCACGGAGGACATGCACACACTGGGAGCAAGATCTCTTATCATCAAAAGATCCTAGGAATGAACAGATTCATAAAAATCAGCAGACAGCTGGATGACCCCCTGCCTGGCATGGGGTGGTGGGGGTGGTAGAGGGGGTTATGATCACTGGGCTGCCAAAGGAGGAAGCACAAAAAAACCAAACACATCAAAATCAATTTGTTGGCTGATGAGCATTTCCTCTACCATTTTGTTGCTTCTAAAGAACAGTGGACCATGTCCTTTCTGACCAACCTGTGCAAACATGGAACAGTTAGATAAAGTACATTTTCTTTCTCATTGGTGCATCTAGTCACCATTTTGTTTCTTTCACAACAATGAACAATGTAACAACAATAAATATTTACCAAGACCTGTAATGAACCAGAGAGGTTCAAACTGTATACCAATGAACGCACCAAACAAAAAGGACAGAAGCACTACATAGCAGCTGGGAAACAACATTGTTTGAGTTGCCTAAATAGTTGGGCAGAGATGACGACAGACTGGTTGTTCTCATAACATACTATATACAAAGGAATGGTTGGCCAATTAGCAGCATGAATCACTGATACAACTGACATCTGGGTACTAGCAATATGGCCAACAGACTGGTCATACCAAGCCTGCAAAGCTGGATTCCAACATCATGCGCCCCAATTTAGAGGCACTCTAGCCATGCATGGGAATAGAACTGGATTTATGACTGCTGGGCTCTCAAAATGTGGAAGCAAATTTTCCCAAGGAATCAAACCCCATTCATTCAGACTTACAGGTTCTCTGCTTACATGGTAGGTAGACTTATGCCTATTAAAGCTGTCAAAATTTTAGGAACTTCTACCGGTTACGTGTCATTCCTAATGATCAGTTACCTGGGTACCCAAACAAAGGAAACTATTAAACTGGAATCTGAACTGCTTTGCTGTAGGTTCATATATGCTAATTTCCAAAAGAGGTATAAATTTAACTATTATTAATATAAGTGGCAATAAAGCATAATCTGAGCATAAAAAGACCAATCTATATATTACATGCCATAATTACAGAAAACTATGAAAAACATACCTTTATTTTTGCTACTTACATGGATCAACAGTTAAAATTTTGTTGTAAATCAGCTAAATCCATGTGGATTAGTAGTCAATACGAGAGTATGGACACACATCAAATTGATACTTATTCATAACACTCATTTTACCAGTCAGCATGTCTAACTTACTGAATGGTTATGAAATCCACAAATGATGAATGATATAGTAAAACACTCAAATTCTTACAAAATTTATAAAGTGCTTTTGATTTGTTCTTTTCCTGGTGCAACATGTTTTTAACAAAATTCCTCTCTTCTAATATTTTTCAGACATGTAACATCCATGAGTCTCATCGATAAAGCCCATTTCTCTTAATATCTGGAGCCATTTTTTTTAAAACTGAGACTGGTCGTCTACATATGTGTGAATCAAAATATAATGAATCTGTGACACATGGTTTTATATTCGAGAAACTGGTCTGTATTCTTGAAACTGTTTGGTGTACATTTACTATAAATAGAAAATAAGGAAATTGGATGGAGGTCTAATGATGGATAAATGCACAGCAGCCAATAGTCGCATGACACGAGCCTCGAACTGTTGTTGTTATTTTGTGTCTTGCTCACTCATGATGTCTTTGATCTGAACTTGGAAATGTTTTTCTTTGTAATTTTTACTGGGTACCCAGTTGCCCATTTTATTACCCTGATTATTATCAACGGGCAGATACTAAAGTACCCATGTACCTGTTGATAGCTTTAGTTCCTACCTGGCTATCAGAAAGTAGTAGCAAAATCTGTCATTATAGAGACATCATGAAGAGGATACAACTGTGTTGCCATCTCTTGGACAAATTGCCTCATCTGCAACTCAAGTAGCAAATAGGGTGGGTGTCAAAAGGATACACACACCACACACCATTTTTGCAATAAAGAATTAGACTTTGTGCCTCTGACCATGAGGTACAAACATGCAAGGCAAAGATGTGTGCTTGGTGCAGGCAAGGCACATCACATATGTGCCCTCTGTGACCTTCACTTTTACACTTAAAACATTTGGTCACTACTGCATAACTTAAATGATTACAAGGAAATAAGCAAAAAAGAATTTAAGATAAATTGGCCAACAAATACATGAATAATAAAAAAGAAAAAGGCAACATGTATATGATCCAACCAAAGGCATAAAAATGTGATGAAATCATAAAAAAAATAAAATGGCTTTGAGCAGACTATACCTATCTCTTTCTCACAGATAGAACTAGATCATTATGGCCACTCCACCATATTGAATTTTTGAAAGGAATTCCTTGAAAATTTATTCCAGCAAGATTTACTTCCCTTAGATACCTTATTAAAAATGAGTAACTTTCTCATTTAAAAAATTGACAACTGTCAAAAATGCAGTTTTATTTATGTGAAAGGATCTTTTTCTCATTTTACTGAACATTAAGCACAGTGATTTATTTCCTTCAAAATAATTTATCAACAACTGTTGCTATCTTGATGTCTGTTGCTCAGTGCATGGTGCATGCATCAACATTATGATGTCACAAGTAAAAATGTTTTTGCATGCATCCAATGAGTGCAACAGTAACAGTCAAACTGTATCTGCCCATGTGTCTCTACAAACTAGGCTCTATGATTATATACCCATTCAGTTGCTCAGACTCAGAAACTATATTCTAATTTTTATTGGCCAACATCCAAGCACTGACCAGACTTTATTTTTGAATCTGATGAGCATGTGAATGTATTTATAACCATTAACAGGGTTCCTGCCACAAATTTAGAAAAAGATTTAAGACCTTTTCCAGACCAAAAAAACCCCCAAAATTTCCTGACCTATTAATGTTACAAGGTTTTTGACCTGCATAGCCGACATGATGCTTTAGTCTTAAATTTGGAAGGCCCTATCCAGACTTTGAAGACATCAGCTTCTTCCCACAAGGGTTATAAACACACTGTCCAGGCATTCTTTATATATCGGGTCCACACAGGCACACAAAATGATCGGTCCAAGAATATCAAATCAAATAAAATCCAATGAAATTAAAATTAATACTCACTAGCACAACACAAAACTTAATTAATGAAATAATCAATGAAACAGGGTTAATACAGGTCAGGAGAGCTGAAATTCAATGACTTTTCAATGACCAGTTTCCAGTTTTCAGTGACTACTCAAGGTATCAAGTGTTCTGCTTCAGTTACTAATTTAAATACAAGAAACAAATACAAAAAACAATACAGAAATAAACAAATGTAATATGAAAGGGAAATGATTTTAAAAAGAAAGTCATTGTAAACCAGATGTTAACCATTGCCCTTTAGCTTCTATACTTTTTTCTCCAGCGGCAACTCCAATGCTTTCACTTCAGAGATGCTGCCAGGATTTTATCTAATGTTGGGGGTGGGGGTTTACCCACTTGTTATGAAAATAAGGGTGGGGTGGGGGTGTAGAACAAAAAGAAGGGAGAGGAGGAAATTTCCATAGTTCACTATATACCTTACACTACAATATTCATCTATCTTTCCTCCAGCAACACTCTGTTAGAGTCCTAATGAAATCAAAATCTTAAAAAAGATGTTACCTCTAGTTGTATATGCATTAATCTGTTTATTTTTCTGAGCTTAAACTGTTCCTCACCAGCAAATAAATATTGTTCTATGCTGATATGCCCCTGCTGATGGGGTATATACATAGCTAGTTTAGCCAGCTGGAACAAATTTGGAAACTGTTCCTTATGTTCATTATGTACATTTTTCACTGCTCATGGGTAATGTCTTTTTCGCTACTTTAGCTCCAAAATAAGATTTTTCACTGCTTATGTTTCACTTTCTTAAATCAGTTGTTCTGATAGTGGTGCTTTGATCAAATAAATATATTTACTTCATAATTTTATTTTTAGATTATTAAATTGATCTGAACCCTTATAAGGCTATATGTAGCTATGCCCAAGGTAGTTTGAATGATGTATTTTTAAGGAGATCGGTGATCAGACCTATTAAAATTACATATCTAGTGTTTGAAAAGTTGTGAATTTATTATATGGTGTGCTGATTTTGGTCAAAAAGTTGACATACATTTGCAGTGTAAGATATTTTCGAGCTTTCAAAATGATGTTAGTTCTAGTTCTGATTACATGCATGACCCACTCAGTTCAAAGCTCAATTTCAGTAAAACTGCATCAGCTAAAATTCTCACTTTTAACACTTTTGTAGCTCCAATAATTTGATGTAATTCATAGCTTTAAAATAAACTGCCACCACTATCACCACCAGTAGGCCTATTTGCTGAACTGAATCATCTAATATGAACTGCATTAGGACTCGGCCTTTAGAATTATCAAGGTAGCCCATATTTTAAACATGCATGGTTCAAACTATGACAGAATGTCTTGTCCAGGACCCAATATGACAATTAAACTTAGTGAAGGGAAAGAGTGTTAATGACATGTGAAAGGGAACAATGAAAATTTAAGACTTTTTCCAGACTTTTTAGTCATTTTTAAATTTGTCCAGACCTTTTCAAGGCCTGGAAAAGCAATTTTCAAATTTAAGACTTTTTCCAGAATTCCAGACCCACATGAGAACCCTGTTGATCAAAATGCCATCCATGATGAAAATAACTCACTTGAAAAGTCACACTTCTTGAAAGGTCACATCTTTTAAAACAGTCAACTGACTTAAACAGCAATACTGTAGGGTCATTTTTAACTGCAGAAACTAACCATTTTCGTAAGCAATCGACTGTTTTAAATGGTTACTTTTGTGCTTTCACAGAGGTTTGACATAAAGTCAATATCTGAATCAACTTCACATTGTGTTGTTCAGAATGAAGCTGGATACACGGTGTCAGAGTTCCACAATAAAAGCTTTTGCCATGCAGTGATAAGAAAGAAGCCAAACCCAAATCCTAACATATATACTTGTGTAGAAGCAGATCCAACTGCAATCTGCATAGACCCAGATCTGCTGATGCACAATACGCCAACAGGTCTGAGTCTATGCAGTTTACTTGGAGTAATCAGTATAACAAACTGCACAGACCCTGATCTCCTGGTGCATTATGCAACTGCAGATCAGGGTCTATGTTGTTTGCAGATGGACCTAACTTATAAGCTACAATGACAACCATGCATACTCATTCACAAAGAATTTTCTTTAAAAATAACTTTCTTTTCAACATTTTACCAAATACAGAGATGCCCATTGTTAACCAGGGAAATTAGAGACGAGAGGGATAAGAGTCGACATTCTATTGAAAAATTTGTGATACTTACCACAGCAAAGAAAAATTCCATGTGGATTCAAGAAGAATGATAAAATCATTAAAAAATCTGACAAAACATGTACATGTACAGTTATATAACACTATTTACAGTACACAGCTCTCTGTATTCCTCTAATTATCCTCCAAACTGCTTCTGGCTCTTTTCAGCTTTGACAAAATATCCTTTTCCAGTATCATTTCATGGCAGCCAGGATGGGCTTACAACCACTATACGACATTTTAAAGTCAAGGCACACATGAAAGATTTATAAAAACATTGCCGATTATAGTTCACAAGTAAAATCAAATGTTGTAGGAATCTAATTAAGAAAAACAAACAAGACAGTACATCCTGAAGAAAACAAAATCAAGCAAAATGAACTGTTCTGAATAAGATGGAACAAAACTAATGTGAATTATCAGAAAAGACTTGGAAGGATTGAAATGAACTGTTCCGATTTTAACTTCATGTTATATACTGGAAATTGGTCTTGTACAGCAAATGATCACTAAGACAGGAAAGGCCCAAAAACACTCAAGCTGAATGCTGGAAACTGATGATATGTTAAAAATTACTATGAAAAAACCAAAAGCACTCGCATAAGACTCGAAATCCATCCAATTTTTTTTCTCCACGAAAATCATGATTTTTGTATATGGTGGCGCATGAACAGGCTTGGCAATTCGGTACATCCATTCCAAATTCTGGACAATAGGCAACTCTGCCAAACAGCATTTAAAAATTCTTTTGATGGTGAAAATTTCATCCATATGGGTGAAAGATCAAACAGTTATTACTGAAATGAATTTATATATGTTACTTAATGGAAATGGTCCAGGTGTCAAGAAATTAGGGTGACAAATATTCCCTTGTACTTGCTTAGGTAAATATGTAATACTCTTGAATTATCTACTGGGATTTTGATTTGATTTGGATTTTTGTAATATAGCTTTAACAATTTTTCAGTCATTTCACTACGATGTCTGCAGTGTGGCAGTTTATAGTGATGTCTAGCACTGGGGCATCATTCCGCAGACATGTAGCATGATGTCCCACCCAGTCACATTATCCTGACACCAGGCTGACCAGTCCTAACACTAACCTCTTAATGCCGAGTGCCTAGTGAGGCAGCTATTAGTAGCGTTTTTATAAGTCTTTAGTATGACTCGGCCGGGGTCCAAACCCGTGACCTCCCAGAGGCAGATGCTCTAACTACTAGGCCACTTGAGCATTACTGGGATTTTGAATAGACAACATATCCATGACAGAACATGGTACACAGGTGGAGTTTGGGAACTGATCAAATTTAAAACACAGCACATTACAAGGCTCTACAAGGAAATAGTTAGCATCACATCTCCTGTAATGCACATTACCTCCATTATGAATTTACAATGCAAATACTATGTATCATTTCCTAGACGACAGTTGTGCCTTATGTATGGTGATATGTATAATGTACGAATTTTGTTACCTGCATTGTGTATTGGAACATGCTAACTCATGGTGTTTTGACACCACGTGATAAACAGATTCGGTATGTATTGTAATCTTGTATGATTAATTTGTGCATATTTTAAGTGTTAGTCTTAACAGTATAATGAAATTACTTTGTATCACGTATAATTTAGCCAGGACATTGTTAATCTATTCCATAATTCCAATATTTTGCTGTGCACTTGCTGCCAATACATAATAATCTGCCATTTGCACTCTTTTGGGCAGCAAAGTGCTATGCAATCTGATTGGCTCTTCATCACGACCTTTTTCTATAAATAGTACCAAGAACGTGTATTGGAGAACTTCACTGTTATCTTGTCCAGTGTTGAGCAGACTGAAGTAAAGCATCAGGCAACATTGTACTGATTTCTATGATGTTTCAAGCTATGTTAGATAAGCGTTGTCCAGTTGCAATGGTTAGTTCCTAATGAAATTGTATATGCTTGCTTGACATTAAAGGTAATTCAAAGAATTTATATATTATTTATGAGGTGTTGTCTGCTACCATTTTGGTTGACATGATTTCACCTTCGGTGAATTATCATCGTGATTAACCTATGTAACTGAAGGCAAGAGATCATTATGATTTATATAATCCTGGGAAACATACAAATTGTTCCCTCAGAAACTGATATACATGCATATTACTTCAGTAATATTAAGTTGCTATTAAACCATCTCTCTTCACCTTTGTTAGAAGGTGAACTCGCATTGCACCTCCACCTTACAATACCACTGGCAGCACTCAATGATTAATAATTCACCTTCACCTAATTTACCACCCTTGACTTAAGCAATTCTTTTCTTGTACTTCCATAACATGAATTTTAAATTACATAAATCATTACAGATATGTTCTTAAATCCAATCAGAGAGAAGTGGAGACGGTGCAATTAACTCTGAAGCTCAAATGCACCTTCCCCACATGGGAGTAGAGCATCTCCAGTGATTATCAGATTTACCTAAGTCTCATATTCAATCTTAAACGTTTACATATATGTAATTACATTGACATTCAGTAACTGCATGTTCACCAGTTCTTGTACTTAATGTAATTTACAAATAAATACTTTCAATGTTTATTCTATACGGTCTTGTATTATTCTTTCTAATCAATAGCTAGACAGGAGGACCCAAAAATATTACAGCCAAGATTCGGCATTACACTCCTATACAAAGTTATTTAAAATATAATCTTAGTAAAATAAAGAACAGAATTATTTTTGTAATTAAAACATCTACACTATATATCAAGGTGTATCAAGAACCAAACAAATCAAATTGTATGCTATATCCACCTGAAACTTTGTCTAAAATTCTTATGTTTAGAACCTAATACAGTTCAATCTTCTAGGAGTTAACTTCTCATATAGTTTCAAAAACAATTATAATTTCTTCATGACCAAATATAAGAAGTAAAACAAATATCCCAAACCCAAAACTTATTTAATATAAATAGAGGCTTTAGGGTAAAGTGACCTTCACCGGCAAACATATCAATCTTCTCCTTGCTTTCCGGCAAATCTGGTTTGAACCGAGTTCCCTCAGGGAAGATTACCAGCCATGTCTGTTGAGAAACAAAAAGAAAGAATAAATGAAAGAGCAAAACAATTTTTTAACCAGTGTAATCAGCAATTACTTATCTCACCTCTATTTTCACTGGTCTCCAGTAGCCATTGTAAACAGATAATTAACTCGGACTAATGGCTCCTTTTTAACTAAACATTTTTTGTTCATTCTTTAAATTTGAACATTAAATCATTTTAAAATGAAAAATTTGAACTTACAGTTGTTACCATATAGCTAGCATTGTGCTGACATAGTGCAAACCGTATACCTATCTACACACCCATCCATGTAACTAATGTGAAGGACATAAAGGACACTAAATAATAAAAAAAATCTTTTCTATCATATTAAAGGAGAGGTAATAAACTGATTAAAAAAAGTAGATTAATGTTATTTTTGCATTAACCTTTTAAACAAAATTCATGGTTAGTACATGCTCATTTTTGTCTCTGTTAAGTTTACACTGTCAGAATCATGCAATATTTTACGATATTGCACTCACGTACACTCACATACACGACAAGCTTGATTACACATTTCAAAATTGTACTGTAATTCTGACTATATTCCAAGTGCAATTACATACTCCTTACTGCACTCAAAATGAAATGAACATTATATTCCATAGTGTCTTTTTGATAACTACAACTGAAAGACTACATATTTTTCCCACATTATGAATTCAAACATTCAATGATAGAACAGAAACACACTTAGTCTTACAGATGTCAACACGCTGTTCCCTCGCTGCTTCAATCCGATGTACTTCATGTAGAATTGGCACAGATAAATCCAGTTCATAATCATGAAATTTCGTAGAATCGACAAAAATACCAAAATCTATTCATTCCATATCAAATGGAAAGGTTGTTGCAATGAGCATTCATTCTCAATATGACTCCAAATTTCAAGTAGACCAAAACACCATTTTCTTTTGAAAGTTATGACTAGCGCGTGACTAAGTTCAAATTTATCTGGTTGGAGTTATGTGCGCATTAATAATGTTGTTGTTCTGTAATGATGAATCTGCGCTTGTGTATTTAGTTTGGAATATGGCATACATTCAGTTACTTTGTTTCTTGTAGTGTATTTTTGTTTATATAATTAAGCCTTAGGTAGAATAAGAAAATGAGCATATAATAAAAAGGTTACTGTATTTGTATGGGAAAATATAAACTCGTTTTGTTGGATGGATATACTGCACTCCCAAGGATGTGCAGAATTTCCATCCGAAAAACTCGTTCATATTTTCCCATACAAATGCAGTAACCTATAATTCGTAAAATCTGCTTGAAAAACTATTATCACTGTCCACCCCTGGAACCCATATTTTACTGGCTTCGAGTAACCTTGGAGTACCAGCCAATACACTTTTCAAACATCAACAATTACCTTGATTAACCACAACAGGTGAGACCTTATTTGAAAAGCATGCAACGGTCAGTCCAGCCACCTAATTCATACACTCATGCATAGGTAAAATACAGAGTTAACCAGCAGCAGAGAGGGTGAACCCTACATGTATTTTCGAGCAAACATATTTAAACAGGAAAATCATACTAAATAAGGCAAAAAATATAGAGTCAATAACGCTAAACCAGAACCTCTAACCGACTTGAGATTCTCTCACCGTAGCATCGCTACCATAGCCATCGCTACGGGAGTTAGTTTATGCTGTTACTTCGCCGTTGACACCTGTGTTTGTAAATGCTATGTGTGTTCATTTATGTACTCGTGCGCGTAATTTTTGTCAGTCCACCCTCTCTGCTGCTGTAATTAACCAAAAATTGTATCAAGTCCGTTATGATATCTCGACCTAGGATCATGTAAATTTATTGTTATAAAACCAAACGGGGTAGCTTGTGCTTCTGAAAAAAAGTTTTTGAACTTAATCATATCCATGTCCCCTGAACACCAAGTATAATAAATATTTTGCAGCGTATGATTATCAACTCTGTTAAACAAAACCAAAATATTGCAGTTGTCTCTGATTACTTTAGGTATTTGCATATATCTTTGAGTAACATAAATCACGTCTGTGTTTTTATGTCTACCTCGAGAAAATATCCGAGCTGGATTTGATTGTTTGTCCAGCATAATATCATTGTACACTACTAAATTATTAATAAGTCCATCAAGGTCATCTACAGATGGCGCTTCATCAATACTGGTAATAAAATCAATAATATCATTACCGTCTTCATCCAGCAACTTTGCATTTTCATTAAAATCTTT